>CM042170.1:71294534-71302034 GCA_023376005.1 Doryteuthis pealeii | reverse complement strand
AACGTGACCCGTTGTATCACCCATTGAGCAGTGGTTAGATAATTTGGATTTGGGAAAAGTGAGTTTGCAAAGCAAATTAGAAAAAGTACGGCTAAAAAATTAAAATAAAAACATTAAAATCATTTTGTAAGATTTCTTAGGAAGAAAGGGAGCGTTTGACATGATCTAAGCTACGGTCTAGGTGATTTTGAAACTTAACATATAAATATATTTCACACTCTTCAATCTCTTTCGTTACTCAGATAGAGAAACTAACATATATAACGAGGAGGTAATCAGAATATATATATGGAGAGAGAGAGAGAGAGAGAGAGAGAGAGAGAGAGAGAGAGAGAGAGAGAGAGAGAGAGAGAGAGAGGGGGGGTGACAGACAGAATGTGAAGTAAGAGATGGGTCAGTTTTTGACTTGATTGCAAATTACGACTAATTTGAACCAATTAAAATTGATTTTTTCAAATATAATTCAATCCTAAAACTAAGGAATATTTTGATATGAAATTTGTGTCGTCAAACTAAATAGGAAAAAAAGCTTTTAGCAAACAATTATTGATTCACCCAGCTTTATAATATCAAACCTTTCAAATCATCCAAGATGAAAGGTAAAAATGTAAATCCTGATTATCTGGTATCGTTTATCCACTGAATTCTTATTTCTTATGGGTGTCGTCACCTCAGCATTTCGTTTTTATTATAAAGAACGAAAGGACATGCTACACGGAAAAAATATAATAAGAAAAAAAGAAAGAAAGAGAATCGGGGAAATATATAGAGAGGGCATGAGCGCGCAGAAGCGATAACACAAATCTGTTTCAATCAAGCATAATTAAAAATGGAAAGAAGGAAAGAAAGAATGAGAAAGAGAGAGAGAGAGAGAGAGAGAGAGAGAGAGAGAGAGAGAGAGAGAGAGAGAGAGAGTTAATTCAATATTATTTCATTCTTCTACATATTGAACTATTTAGCAGTAGCTCTTAAGTAAACATATCAAATGTTGTAATAATTAGATTACTGGTCCTGCTACTGATAATCAATGCGTTTAATATTAAATGCAAAAGAGAAAAATATACAGGGATGATAGAAATAGGATTAGCGGTTATTTCCTATAACTCCAACATAAAAACGAGGAACCAATCTGATTGACTGATAAATAATTTATTTATTTATTGATCTACTAGGAAAAAAAGAAGACGGGGTTAGGGTTAGGGTTAGGGTTAGGGTTTAGGGTTAGTTTAATGGGAAAATAATGGGTAGATTAATTAACAGATAAAATTCATTTCTCTGAATTGTCCAATTGGACAAATGGCCTAGTGGATAAGGTAGTTAGGTTAAGACAGTTCTAAGTGATAGTTATCTCTGGATTCCGGGTTCAATCCTGAGCGCCGGCAGTAACATAGAAAAATAATTAACACAACTCCTACCCCAGCTATGATTAGTGGATTGAGAACAGGATACCCCCATGGAATAAATAAAGGGTTAGGTTCAAAGTTCCGTGATGGCTCCCGATTACGACAAGAAGGTTCCCGAGTTCGAAAAGAAGGTTCCCGATTCCGAGAAGGTTCCCGAGTCCGACAAGAAATACCAAAGAAGGCCGGACGGCATATCGGGTGAAACGTTGTACAGATAACAATAATGATGAGAATAATAGTCCGAATAATGCAGATAATACCAGATAAAATTAATTCAGAGTGGTTCCCCTTTTTTATGTTGGAGTTATAGGAAATAACCGGATTAGCTAATAAACTGGAATGAAAATGAATAAAAATTCTGGTTTACAATATGAGATAATGTGATATAGATTTTTCTAAAAGTTGTTTTTAAAAGAAAAGCGAAAAAACAAAACAAATAAAAAAAAAATCTCTCGTTTAAAAGCGAAAACACAATGTAACTTAATAACCATCGATTGTCACTCATATGGAAAGATAACAAATTATGAAATATAGGAACGAAACTAAATATATCTCCTTAATACGTGCTTAAATTAAGTGTGTTCGAACTGATGTAAAAACGAACATAGAATTGAAATAAAGCAACAACAACAACAAAAGTTAATAAATATCAAAATATAAAACAAAACAAAACAAAACAAAAACAATGGCGAGCAAATATGAAATGAACTCTGCAATAAGATCCAGAAACGATCGACTTTCGCGAAGTCGAAGTCCCTTTTTACAAAAAGCCGCAGCGGAAGTGTAAACAAAAAAGAGCGCGCACTAGCACGCGCATATAGGAAGTGAGAAAAGCAATATTACAGTGTTAATGAAAAATACAAAATAAAATAGGTAGATAAATAAATAAATAAAAAGCGGTAAATGCGTAGTGTGAATTCAGAGGTTTTTGAAAGCAATAACCGTGTAGATTATGTGAATGAAAAAGAATAGTAAAATATTAAATATAAAAGAAAATATTTAAAAAAAAAACCCAAAAAAAGACAGAACAAGATAAGAATGTGTGGGAGTGGACTCAAAAATGTAATATAAACCAAGATGCCAGATGATTAAATCGAAAAGGGGGGGAGATGCCTGCCTAAGAATATTATAAAAAGTTGCCATGGATATTAAAGGCTGCTGAGGACGTAGTTCAGGCTTGTGTGGATCTAAAGAATTATTCAACTAGTCTTGATCAAATCACTATGAAACTAAATATTCGAGACTATCTGATTACCGAATTTCAGCATCCGTAATGGGAAAATAAATAATGTATCAGTCAAGAGTGGTTACCCTTTGTTTATGTTGGAGTTATAGGAAATAACCTACTTTTAGCTGGGTGCAAAACCCGACAGAATGTTCGTCTGTCAGGCTCCTTACATTCACGACCGTCGGAAACTGTCTATCAGAGATGAACAATTAATTGGTACATAGTTATGTAGATGTACGTTTTTGCAATCACCAGAGGATATATATATATATATATATATATATATATATATTATATATATATATATATATAGTGTGCGAGATGGTCACTGTTTCAGCTTTTGCTGGAATGGTGTACCAAAGGCAGTATTATTGGTAGAGTGCTCAATATAAAATAGAGCTGTTATATAATATAATAAGATAAATATATAAAGGTTTTACATATCTATTTATTAGGTGACAAAGGAACATTCACAACCATATTGGTTTCATGCGATGCAATCATCAGGTGAAGATGTTTCAAATGAAATATATATATATATCCGAAGATGTTTTACCAGTTAGTTGGTATTAGGATGATTCTAATCTGGCCCTTTCTTCCAACGGCGGTATGTTAGCATAGTTCAGGTCCAAGTAGAGAGCTCGGTGCTTAATTTAATTGAACAGAGCAATGTAATTGGAAAATGGCTTGAAATCGGCCATTTTGCAGTTATATGTCGCATCTTTATTAATATTTAATGGTTGGTTGGTTGGCTGCTGGTTTGTAGCAACGTGTCAACTCTTGTTGGGTTACGGTACCAGTATTCGAACTATACAAACTAAGACTTTGGGGTTATTTCCTATAACTCCAATAAACAAACAGGAACCACTCTTGACTGATAAATTATTTAAATATTTACTGATCTACCATAAAGAAGGTTAGGTTTAGGGTTTAGGGTTAGTTTAATGGGAAAATGAATAAATAATGTATCAGTCAATAGTGGTTCCCCTTTGTTTATGTTGGAGTTATAGGAAATAACCGACTTTGGATGTTTTAAACTTGCTACAATCATAGTTGCGACATCTCGTTCACAAAAAAAAAAATCTAAATAAAAATCGCAATATACTTGGTTTGATTTCTTTGTTTAATCGCCCTTTCAACGTTATTTAATAGCAAAGTCATCCTTGTAGAAGAACAGTAGTGCTACTATTCAACCCATGAATTGGGCATAAGAGAGTTTATACCTTTTTTTCTCTCTAACCAAACTTTAATTTCACTTCTTTCTTTTTTTTTTTTTTCTTTTTTTTCTTCTCACTTCTTTTTCTTTCATTCTTTCTTTACGATCAATCTTTAATTCTTCTTTCCTTCTTTCCTTCTTTTTCTTTCTTTCTTTTCCACTTCTGTGTTTTCTTTCTTTCTTACCAATCTTTAACATCGCTTCTTTAATCCTTCACTTCTTTCTTTCTTTCTTTGTGTCCATTGTTTAATTTCATTTTCTTTCTCTTTTTCTTTCTTTCCTACTTCTGTTTTTCCCTTTTTTTTCTTTCTTTCTAATAATGTTCTTTCATTCGTTCTTTCTTTCTATGCATCCAATCTTTAGTTTCATTTTTTTTTCCTCTTTTTTCTTTCTTCTTTCCTACTTCTGTTTTTTCCTTCTTTTTTTCCTTTTTTCTTTCTTTCTAATGATGTTTTTTCATTCTTTCTTTCTTTCACCGCACCCATTCTTTAATTTCATGTTTTCTCTTTATCTTTTTCTTTCTTTCCTACTTCTGATTCTTCCTTCTTTTTCTTTTTTCTTTCTTTCTAATAATGTTCTTTCATTCTTTCTTTCTTTTTTTCTTTAATTTCATTGTTTTTCTCTTTGTTCTTTCTTTCTTTCCTACTTCTGTTCATTCTTTCCTTATTTTTTTCTTTCCTTCTAATAATGTTCTTTCTTTCTTTTTTTCCTATAAATACACTCGGTATAGAGATCAGGAGATCAAAGAACGAGAACAAATTCTTGTATATGAAAAAGGGACATTTGTTTCCTATATTAAATACCTTTTGGGTTAAATCTATTAATAATGGAGATTCGCTTCCGGTTTTTGTCTGTAACAAAAATCACGTTACTACTTACGTCACATTACCCAAAATCGTCATAACATAGAAAAATACACTCAAAATTTTAACCTGCAACATTAGACAGTCTTCATTGTTTTTTTAAAACAAGTTTTAATAAATACATGATTGGTATTATATATCTATATATAGTTTGTTTTATTTTAATACATATTTAAAGTTTACATTTCAAATTGTTTTATTTTTTAATCCTTTAATGAATTTGATGATTTTACTTACTTAGGGTACAAACTCGCTGACATTGAATTTTTTACTCCCACCCCTCAGGCAATATGTTTCAAAAATCTATTTTACATCACCCAGATGGCGTTTTTTTATTTTGTACTAGTCGAACTTAATGGACCTAAATTCCACCATCGTATGTCACCCCCGACGAAAGAAAAAAATACCAAAAATCAGGGAATTAACCGAATTTAATGAAATTTTCAGTGTTGATATATTAATGAATAAAAAATATAATGAACCAGTTATTTTATTTCAAACGTTTACTTTTTCAGTCAGTTAACTTTGAACAACGTATCTTTGAGAATATGTACTACGCCTCAAAGATACTTGGTTAAAAGTTGACTGATCTGAGAAAAGGTAACGGTTTTTAAATAGAATTGATTAAAACAAAAATATTAAATTAAAACAAAAAATATTAAAGTAATAGAATAAAAATATAAGAGGATGATCAACCGTCCTCAACACTCACGGGACGCCCACGGAAGCTTCACGGTACACTAGTGTGCAGCGGCACACCGGTTGAAAACCTCTAATATAGAAGTAACATTCTTTTCCTCTTAGTAAGTTTGAACTGTGGCTATTCGCTTTTGAGGTTATCGACATCTTCTGTCATGACCAATCGGGACAAATCAACCAAGGAAAAACAAGGGGTCCTAATTAATTTTACGCTAAGATCTCATCCAAAGAACCTGACACGCATTGTCCTTCAGGGTATCGAAATTAATAAGGGATTAAGAAACAGGACCCTATTTACAATGCGCTGCTCGCTGACATTTCACTAATCCGTTACAACTTGGGATAATCCAGGATTCGAGAAGATAGAAATTCTCAAGGTTGTATTTTCTTCTCCCCTTCAGTCTGTGTCTTTATGTCCCTACAGAACAATTAATTTGAGCAAAAGTTTATCTATATTTATATTAACTCGTTTACAGTAAGACGGTTGAACCGTATTATTTTGTTTTCTGTTTCTAGATTTGTTCGTTTGATTTTTAGGGTTCTTGATATATTCATTCATTGGCATTTCAGTCACGAAAGACATTGATAAAAGTTTTTATGTGCCCCTGAAGTTACAGCGCCTCCTGTGACTGTGAAGTCCGAAGTTTGAAAAACATTCTCGACCACAGATGTCACATTTGAAGGCTGTCCCTGAAGATGTTGATGTGCCGGTGCTTTGTGCCACTGCTTTCTTCTGGGCCTCTTAGCTTCATGGTGTTGCGTCAGGGTGACTTATGACATGTACAGTCCTCTACGGAGAGTCTGTCGCCACCGATATTTATGTTAACTCGTTTACAGTAGGACGGTTGAACCATATTATTTTTAGTTTTCTGTTTCTCGATTTGTTGGTTTGATCTTTTAGGGGTTATTGATATATCAATTCTTGTGTTAATCCACTATTTATGGAGTGCTTTATATGGATATTAAATAAATTTTATTTTCCTATATGTAAGTACTAGTAGCGGCTACCCGGCGTCGCCTGGGTAGAGGGGATACAAAAAAGGTTATTCCCACAGATCCATTATTATTGAATCGCGAGTTGGATCCTGGTAGTATACCCCATTAAAATCCCTGTGTAAAAAAGATCTTGCGTTGATCCAGCCACTCTGAAGAGAAAAATCAATGTCTACTATTTACAATATTAGATAAAATTAAAAAAATCTAGTCTGTTATCATTTAAATTTAATTTTTTTTTTAAAATTATCTTCACGAATATAAAGCAAACTTTCATTATTTTTGCTCAAAGACCAAGACCTGGTGATATTTAATGTGTATATATATTTATTTTGTCGTCAATTGTTTTATTTTCGAAGTTTCCTCCGGACATACAGATTCACACAACTGCCCTTTATATATGTATAGATAGATTAGATTTATTTATCCGTTGGTTAAATTATTTATGGTTTTTGCGATATTTATGGCTTCAATTAGGGTGAAAAAAAAAGAAAAATCCACAAATAAAATGGCAAATGATAAAAAGTAACAATGCCAAAAGGATTCAAAGATAAACACCAAATAAAATTAAATAAATTAGAAAGTTTCAGAACTATTTTGATATATAATTTGTAAAATGCAAAGATTGCTATACCGTTCGGGATTTGCTTCGAAAGTTTGTATTTTGAAAAAAATAATTTATTTGTCCGACAGGCTTCGGCGTAACGTAAACTCTCAGCTAAGCATCGTTATGCAGACAATAAAGTTTAAATTCATCGCTTAATTCTCGTCCAATTTTTAGAATATTTATATCGTTGAAATTAGAATAACATAATCTTTCTAAATATTTAACTTTTATGTTTTTACGTCCGTTTCAATTTTTGAAAAAAAAATAACTTTAAATTACGAGAGATGTAAACAAAACACGGCACACACTGACCGGGTTTGTGTGAAAACATATGTAAATAGGTAATCTATTTATTTATCTAATTTTATTCGGAGGTGAAATAGAAATAATAAAATTTAAAAAAAACACTATACAAAAAAAAATGCAGTTATCCGAAATCATTCCTGCATCTAAAATCGGGAGCTCCATATTACTGACCTTGTGTCAAACTT
>CM042170.1:71264534-71284534 GCA_023376005.1 Doryteuthis pealeii | reverse complement strand
TTAATCAATGCCGCAGTTTTATTCCTTTTTAAATGTTTGATTGTACCAACTATATGTTCAATTATCCATTGTATTTTTAAATGTATCTTTATTTCTATCTATTATATATATATATATATATATATATATATATAATATATATATATATATATATTACGGACTTCTCTCTAAAAAAAATGTTACGCCTATATTTTTTATTTTTGTTATTTTTTAAAACTTTTGAGAGAGGTTCCCTAAAAAGGATTTTTTCACTTATTCCACTCATCTCATTCATTTTTATTTCATTCTTATATATTATATATATATATATATATATATATATATGTGTGTGTGTGTGTGTGTGTGTGTGTGTGTGTTGAAAAAATGAATAAAGGAAAGAAAGTATAGAATGGATAATATTGGATATTTTATTCAATTTTACTTACACGTGTTTCGGTCAGGAGTTTAACCATGTGTACATTATTCAAACTATAAATATTATTCCTGACTCCTGACCGAAACACGTGTAAGTAAAACTGATTAACACATCCTATATTATCCATTCTATACTTTCTTTCCTTTAATTTTTTCAACATACCGTCGGATTCCCTTCCAGTTTCATTTTACATATATATATATATATATATATAATTCTATTGCACATTTGTTTATTGATCGACTAGAATAGGCTACTCAGCGTCAACTGGGTAGAGGGGGAAACCCTGGTTTATTGATTTGTTTACATTTGATATTTGCAAATGCTGGACATTTCTAAGTAAAATTTCAATGCTATTTCTATGGATATTTCAATTTTTAGCATCTTCAAATATAAACCAAATCCCCATAAGTTTTGCTCAAAAAGCAAGAACCGTTGATATCTAATGTGTATATATATTTACTTTGTCATTAATTGTTTTATTCTCATAGTTTCACCCTGACATATATGCATACATCTATACATCCATACATACACACCAACTGCCATTTGTATATGTATAGATAATTTGTTCAATACAATAGATTTCTATGTAATAGATGGTTGGTTGGTTGGTTAGATTTTAAGGCACGTTGGGTTATTTATTAAATCTTGTTGGGTTATTTTATGCTGAAGACGTTTAGTTTTATTCATTTATTCTGAAACATTCAGTACATCTCAAATGATATCAATTTTTTTATGAACCACCTTCTACATCGCAAATGATATCATGTCTTTTCTAAAACCATCTACTACATCTCAAATGATATCAATTTTTTCTGAAACACTCAGTATATTTCAAATATCAATTTTTGCAGAACCACCTTCTACATCTAAAATGATATCATTTTTCTGAACCACCTTATGCTTCTAAAATGATAGAAATTTTTTTCTGAAACACTCAGTATATCTCAAATATTATCAATTTTTTCTCAAACCATCTTCTATATCTCAAATGATATCAATTTTTTTCTGAAATCATCTGCTACATCTCAAATGATATCATTTTTTTATGAACCACCTTCTACATCGTAAATGATATCATTTTTTGCTGAAACACTTAGTATATCTCAAATGATATCAACTTTTTTCTGAAACACTCAGTATATTGCAAATGATATCATTTTTTTCTGAACAACCTTATGCTTCTAAAATGATATCAATTTTTTTTCTGAAACACTCAGTATATCTCAAATAATATCAATTTTTTTCGGAAACCATCTTCTACATCTCAAATGATATCAATTTTTTTTCTGAAATCATCTTCTACCTCTGGCTACGTATCCCATTTAAATATGGGGTACCGCGCATCTGATTGGCTGTTACTAAAAACCAATCAGATGCGCGGTGCTTTGTATTTAAATGGGTTAGAGTTCTACCACCGTCCAAAAAAATGTCTTCATTGTCAAAAGTCTCTTAGCGGCTATTGTTGGTGGTTGTACCAGAGCTTGATCACCTCTGATAGGGTCAGCAGGGCGAGGGAAGTCTGATGCTGGAAGACCCGAAACTTCCCAATGAACCCTGCGGATTACATCACTGACGACAATCACCAGCGCCCCAAATGTCGGAGCGTATATTTAAAAGTAAATGATATCAATTTTTTTCTGAACCCACATTCTACATCTCAAATGATATCATTTTTTTCTGAATCACTCAGTATATCTCAAATGATATTCTTTTTCTGAAAAACCCTGTACATCTCAAATAATATCAATTTTTTTAAACACCCTGTACATCCTCAAATTATATCAATTTGTTTTTCTGAAACACCATGTACATCTCAAATTATATCAATTTTTAAATACCCTGTTTTTAGATTTATATAGTTTTCAAATGTTTTGTTTTTCCTTAATTTCTTTTTAAATATACTGCATTTAAAAAAAAGTATCTCATAACACACCACGGCTATCAACCATACAATGTACTGCTCGATACAAAATTTGCTTTAAAGATATCCGGAAATGAATACAAAAACTATAAATACAAAATAAAAAAAGCGATAAATACATACTCAAACAACATGGCGTATTATCTTAAAATAGTTGTAACCCTCCTCACTTATGTCAAATTCATTTACATTACGGATTGAAGGAATATTCTCTATCTTCTTTTATAACATAATGTTTGTTTTTTCAATAGCTTCAATGTATGTTTAAATGTTTACATTTTTTGTAATGTTAAACATACGCCATTCTTTCCCGCAATTTCTCTCCCGCTCTTTCATTCCCGCTTAGAGGTCGACTTCCGGTATTTTTGCGATGATTAGATTCCAACCTTTTCAAAATCACGGAAGAACCGTATCTTTTTTTTTTTCTTTTTTTAAATCTACACAAGTTTCCTGTTTGTTTATATCTTTTTTTTCAAATAATGATGACCTGGGGGTTGTTTAATATTCAAGGAAACATAGAAGAAACGAAATAAAAAGAAAAAAGTGAGATAGAAAAAACCCAGAGAGATAGTGAGAGAGGTAAATACATACATATATCTATATCTATCTCTCCATCTCTCTCTCTCTCTCTCTCTCTCTCTCTCTCTCTCGATATATATATATATTATTATATATATATATGTGTGTGTGTGTGTGTGTGTGTGTGTGTGTGTGTGTGTGTGTGTGTGTGTGTGTGTGAAATAAAATGGAACTTAATCCGACAGTGTAAATATGATATAATGAAAAAATAAAGGATGTTTACAAATGCATGAGCTCATCAGGAGAGAATGTGCAAATATATATATATATATATATAGGGGTAAACTATAGACACGTGTTTCGAGGTATCACCTCTCATCAGTATAGTTATACGGTTTTAGCAGCTATATATATATATATTTATATTTATATTTATATTTATAAAATGGATAGAAGTAACTCGAGTAGGTTACTTTTATCCATTTTATAAATAAATTTTGCTCTACATTGTATGGAGCACTTTGTATTTGTTTTTTCTCGGTCTTAACCCCTGGATACTATGCGCTTCTAACGATCGTACTCGTACCACCGGTAAGCCACTACTCATACATTAACGTATATATAATATATATATATATATATATATATATATATATATATATATATATGTGTATGTGTGTGTGTGTGTGTGTGTGTGTGAGTGTGTGTGGTGTGTATTTGGGCAGCATTTTTTCATTTATGCATGTTGAATTAAACAAAAGACACATCTCCTGTTTAACAATTTTATTTTTGTTCTTTTCGAGTTTTCTCTTATATCACCCCTGATGATGGCACTTCGAAGTGCCGAAAGTACTCGGGACCTGAACTTTGGTGGACTAATCCAAGAATTCCACCCAAATATTAAATGTTGTCCAGAAAACTCGAAAAGATCAAAAACAAAATTGTTAAACAGATGTGTCTTTTGTTTAATTCAACATGAACATATATATATATATATATATATATATATATATATATGTGTGTGTGTGTGTGTGTGTGTGTGTGTGTGTGCGTGCGTGTGTGTGCGCGTGTTGAAATGAAAAATAAAGGAAAGAAAATGCTGAACGGATAAAATAGATTTTATTTTTTTGTTTTGTTTTACTGATACGTGTTTCGGCCAGGAGTTTATCATGTACGTATATATTCTACCTATTTATTATTTTAAATACAAAATAAAAATAAATAATAGAAACTATTTAAAAAATTAGTATACAGATATAACGACCCTCGTCAGAGTGAAAAAAACATAAAAGAATTTACTCTGATGAAGGCCGTTATTCCCTGTATACTAATTTTTTAAATAGTTTTCTATTATTGTTATTTTATTTTGTATTTAAAATAATAATAGGTAGAATATATACGTACATGGATAAACTCCTGGCCGAAACACGTGTCAGTAAAACAAAACAAAAATAAAATGTATTTTATCCATTAAAATGTTCTTTCCTTTAATTTTCATTTCAACATACCGTTGGATTCGCTGCCATTTTCAACTTACACACACACACACATACAAATATATATATAATATATATATATATATATATATATATATATATATATATATATATATATATATAAGGAAAGAGAGGTGTAAACAGAGATTGATAGAGAGGGAGAGAGAGAGAGGGAGAGAGAGATTCAGAGAGATTCAGAGAGAGAGAGAGAGAGAGAGAGAGAGAGAGAGAGAGAGAGAGAGTGTGTGTGTGTGTGTGTGTGAGAGAGAGAGAGAGAGATTGAGAGAGAGAGAGAGAGAGAGTCGAACAGACTGAGGTAGATAAATAAAAACTGAGAGAGAGACAGACAGCAGACAGACAGGCAGACAGACATACAGTGGTGATGCTGATGTAGTGATTGTCTGCCCATGTTTGGTCTGGAAGAGTTATTTTCACTTGTTTCAAGGTTTTAACCGCTAGGCGTCCCTGACTATTTAATCAGGGAGACGCCAAGTTTGAACTCTCTCTCTCTCTCTCCCCCTCTCTCTCTCTCTCTGGTCTCCGGGACAGCAACCAACCCATATGGGCTAGACGGTTACGTCTATACCTTTTTAGGTGGGTGGCCTTGCCCCCCAACACAGTCTAAGTAAGTGACATTTTTCATGGACCTTCCATAACTTCTTTATAGTATATTTATGTATCTTCTGTACACTTCTATATTGTACCGTATCACATATATGTGTTCTTTATTATATTTTCTTTGTATGTCTTCTACTCGTATATGAATTTCCTGTTATATGTATTTTCTCCACGGCTCATGTAATAAAGTCCACGTTAACAACGTCTTTGTCGGAATATGTCTGGGGCTTTAATGTACCCATGTGAAGGTCATTAAGATTTCCAACTGAAAATAATAACTTGAAATCAGGAAAACGAAAGATAGTAAGAAAGATAAACAAGGACAATTAGATAAAATAAAGAAAAATGAAAATTATATAATATGAAGGAAGGAAAGATATGAAGAGAAGTGAGAAAGAGAAGAGTATGATAGGGTAAGAGAGAGAGAGAGAGAGAGAGAGAGAGAGAGGAGAGAGAGAGAGAGAGAGAGAGAGCCGAACAGACCGATATAGAGAGATAAAAACGCAGAGAGTGAGAGATAGAGTGAGAGTGGGGAGAGAGCATGTGTACGTGTGTGTGTGAGTGAGTGAGAGAGGGAAGAGAGAGAGAGAGAGGTGTATGGGTGAGTGGAAAGAGAGAGAAAGAGAGAGCGAATGCGAGAAAGAGAGAGATAGACATGTCTGTTAGAGAGACATAGAGAGAAAGAGAGAGTTAATCTGAAAAAGATAGGGATATACATGTGTGTACATGAGTGAAAGATATATATACATGTATATATATATATATATATATATATATATATATATGTGTGTGTGTGTGTGTGTGTGTGTGTGTACGTGCGTGTGTTATATAAGTAAAGTCGTCGGGTGGCCTAAAGTCGGTATCAGCCAATCAGCGAGGGAGTCTTTTCACTAGCACTAGACCAAGGGGGTTGTTTTTGCGTCGGGGGTGAAGCGCCACATCTAACATCAGATCCTTACTTTACCGCACATATCCCTGTGCTACTCATACGCTGGATAGGCGAGGGTCGGTATCGAACCAGGAACCTTGAGCTTTCTAGCCGAGAGAGAGGGAGAGAGATGTATGCGAACGAAAGAAAGTATACGTGAGAGAGGGGGAGAAAGAGAGAGAAAGAGAGAGAGAGAGACAAACAGACAGACAGAAAGACAGACAGGCACACAGAGAGGGAGAGAAAGAGAGAAGGGAGATAGATAGAGAGAGAGAGAGAGAAGAGAGAGAGAGAGAGAGATAGATAGAGAGAGATGTATGCGAACGAAAGAAAGAGAATATGTGTGTCAAAGAGAGAGAGAGAGACAGACAGACAGACAGAGAGAGAGAGAGAGAGGGGGTAACGAAGGACGTGTGAAGTGTCATTCATCAAACTTGTCTTAGTTGTAACAGAATGCGATACCAAAAAGAAACTTGGGCTCAGTAATAATACCCTGAACACTTCAGCCGCTACAGATAGTTCTAACCTGATCACTTCAGCCACTGATAATTCTACCTTGAACGTTTCAGCCACAGATAGTTCTATGCTACCCCACCCCAATCTAGGATACGAGTCCCCCCACTCTACTTCATATAAATTTTCATAAAGTTGTTTTCTTAGTCTGTTAGCCACGCCCGACGGTAACATGTGTGTGTCTGACGCGGGGGTGTGGCGGGGGTGTGGCGGAGGTGTGGTGTGGGTGTGGCGGGGGTGTGGCGGGGGTGTAAGATGAACGATAAGAACAGCAAATATGGAAGGATCATCAAACAAAATCTGGGTGAGATTTAAAAACAAACACCCAAAATCAACTCTCTTGAAAATTTTGATTAGAGATGCAAAAATGTTTTTTTACTGTTTCATATATTTACAGCAATCTAAAATCAAACGTCACTTTTAAAAAAAATTTAAAAAAATTTAAATCAAAGAAAATCAAGAAAATGTCTAAAATTAAAAATATCTTAACGAATTAGCTGTTTTCCTTCTTTTTCTGCTTTTAAAATGAGCAGTACGCAACAAAGAAATTGCATGATTTAAATTTTAATAGGATATAATGAGCTCGGCTTAATTTTCCTTGATTGCGACGAAAATAAAATTGAAGGAAATAAAAGAAGAAGTATAATTGGAGGAGAGCAAAGAAATTTGAATAGCGTCGATAAAAGTTTGAGACGAATTAATGAGAGGGCGGAGTTTGCAGACGTTCTTTAAAGTAATGAATTGTAAGATGATGTAAAAAGAATATAGACGTAATACGGTAAAGGTTTGTGAAAAAATGATTATTTTAAGAAGAAAAAGTGAATGACAGAAATAAACAAGCAAACAGACAAACAAGAAAGAGAGAGATTGAGAAGAAAGAAAAAAACAGGGAGAAAGAAGGAAGAAAGATAGAAAGAAATGAAGAAAGAAAGAAATGAAGAAAAAGAAAGAAAGAAAGAAAGAAGACAGTAAGAATGACGAAATAATGACCATTTTAAGAAGAAAGAAACCAACGAACAAAAAATGAAAACACAAAGAAGAAAAAAAAGAAAGAAAGAAAGAAAGAAAGAAGGTTGCGATAAAAAATGAGGGAAGAAGATGGTAAGAAAGAAAAGAAGAAGAAAGACAGAAGAAAGAAAGAAAGAAAGAAAGGAAGAAAGAAAGAAAGAAATCATAAAGACCTTTAGAAAGAAGTAGATACAGGTAGAATAAACGTTAAACAGAATATTATGACAAAAAAGAAAGATGAAATCCAATCTGTGAAAGAAAGAAAGAAAGAAGAAAAAGAAAGAAAGAAAGAAAGAAAGAAAAAGGCAAAGGAAATCTACGAATGAATGAAATACTTAAAAGATACTTAAAGAAAGAATGAAAAGAAGGACAAAGAAAGAAAGAAGAAAGAAAGAAAGAAAGAAAGAAAGAAAGAAAGAAAGAAAGAAAGAAAGAAGCAAGAGATAGAAAGAAAAGGACAAGAGAAAAGAAAGAAAGAAAGAAAGAAGGAAAGAAAGAAAAAAAGAAAGAAAAGAAAAGGGACAAGAGAAAAGAAAGAAAGAAAGAAAAAGGCAAAAGAAAGAAAGAAAAAAGGCAAGAGAAAGAAAGAAAGAAGGAAAGAAAAGGGAAAGAAAAAGAAAGAGGAAGAAAGAAAGAAAGAAAGAAAGAGAGAAAAGGGGCAAGAGAAAAAGAAATAAGAAAGAAAAAAGGCAAAACAAAGAAGAAGAAAGCCAGAAAGAAAGAAAGAAAGAAAAAGGCAAAAGAAAGAAAGAGAGAGAGAGGAGAGAGAGAGAGAGAGAGAGAGAGAGAGAGAAGAAAAAAGAAAAAAATTGGCAATATGAGACTATCTGAAACAGTCCTTCAATCTTACATATCTCTTTCCTACAACCAACCGTCTTAAAACCAATATGGCGGAGTAGCGGTTCAACGGCATTAGAATAAAAAAAGAAAAAAACAAATATATCCAAAAGTTACCAGGTCTTAGCCAGTTTACGACCATTCCGACTGCCTGATGACGATACCTGGTTCCGACGCCAATTTGCACATATTACCCCCAACCTAAACCTCAAAGAGAAGCAGGCAGAAATTCTTGAAAACAAAACGTATGGAACAAGTGAAAAAGATATGAGAACGAGGCTAAAAGTAAAATTAATGAGAAAGTGAAATTGGATGAAAGGATCAAAAGGATGTGTCAAAAGATTTTTGGGATGAAGAAAAGAAATTTTCAGATGAAAAGGAAATACATGAAAGTTGGGAAAGATAAAAATAGAGAGAGAATAAAAATAAAGAGACATTGGAATTTGGGGTTAAAAATATTTAGAAATCGAAAGGAAAAAAAGAAGGGTAGATTTAATTAATGGTAGTTGATTTGAAAGAAAGAAAGAAAGAAAGAAGAAGAAAGAAATAGAGAAGGAACGAAAGAGTGGATTGTAAAAAAGAGGGTTAAGTTGAAAGAAATAAAGAAAGAAAGAAAGAAGTGTAGATTTGAAGAGAGACGGTTGAATTAAAAGAAAATAAAGAGAGAGAAAAAGAAAAAAGAAAAAAGATAGATAGATAGATAGATAGATAGATATAAGTGTGGATTTGAAGAAAAGGGGTTGATTTGAAATAATTTAATGAATGGGTGTTACCTTGAAAGACAGAAAGAAACAAAGAAAGAAACAAAGAAACAAAGAAAGAAGTGTAGATTTGAAGAGAGAGAGGGTTGAATTAAAAGAAGGAAAAAGAGAGAATCAAAGGAAAAAGATAGATAGATAGATAGATAGATAGATAGATAGAAGTATGAAGAAAGAGGGTTGATTTGAAATAATTTAATGAATGTATGTTGCCTTGAAAGAAAGAAAGAAAGAAAGAAAGAAAGAAAGTAGTGTAGATTTGAAGAGAGATGGTTGAATTAAAAGAAAAAAAAAGAGAGAAAAGGAAAAAGATAGATAGATAGATAGATAGATAGATAGAAGTGTGAAGAAAGAGGGTTGATTTGAAATAATTTAATGAATGGGTGTTGCTTTGAAAGACAGAATGACAGAAAGAAAGAGTAGATTTAAGGAAAGAGATTGGAGTTGATAGAAAGAAAGAAAGAAAGAAAGAAAGAAAGAAAGATAGACGTGTATGATTAAAAAAGAATTTAGTTAAAAGAAAATAAGTAACAAGGAAATAAATAGATAGATATATACATGAATATAGAAGTGTAGATTTGAAGGAAGAGGGTTACCTTGAAAAATAAAGAAAGAAATATAAAAGTACTAGAAGTGACTACCCGGCACCGCCTGGGTAGAGTGGGGCTTAAAAATGTCTCGTAGATCCATTATTGTTGAATCACGAGTTCGATCCTCACAGAATGACCCTTTAAAATCCCTTTGTAAAAAAGACGTTGCATTGACCCAGACAATTTGAAAAGTAAATATATATACACATTAAATATCACCAGGGCTTGGTTTTTGAGCAAAAATAATGAAGGTTTGATTTATATTCGTGAAGATAAATAAAATAATAACATTTAGATGATAGCAGCATAGAATTTCTTTTGCATTTAATATTCTAAATAGTAGACATTAATTTTTCTTTTCAGAGTCGCTGGGTCAACGCAATGTCTTCTTTTTACATAAGAATTTTAATGGTGTGATGCCGGGTAGCCACTTCTAGTTTCTAATAAAGATCTTATCATTTATTTATTTTTTAAATAGAAGGAAAATGTGGAAGGAGAAAACAAGAAAGAAACATTCTTAGCGAGATTCATGTTTTCCTTGCGTTAAAATGCAAATAAAATTTTATCATTATTTATATTTTTTGCTTGAAGGCAATTACAATGCGTATATCGTATAAAATTCGATAATTATTGAAAATAATCATGACAAGTGAACTCGGAAAATATTGTGCCCCACGTAGAACATCGTACAGCTGTTTCAACTTTATTAAGTTTCATCAGCGACGCATTGTAATTGCCCTCAAGCAAAAAATACAAATAATGATATACTTTAATCAACAATGATTCTAAAGCAAATCATCAAATCGCAAATGAAATTGTTTTTTTTATAAAGATGTTATTATTGAAGATTTTTTTAAATTGAAGGAAAAAAGTCGAGATTCCTGTTTTCCTTACATTAAAATGAAAATAAAATAGACGTCTTTCTTTTAAATAAATATGAAATAAAGTTCATTTTTTAAATAAAGATTTTGTTATTGCAGTCACTCTTTAAAATAGAAGGAAGAAAAGTACTCTTAAAAAAGCCGAAAGAGAAAACAAGAAAGATACATTCTTGGTGATATACATGTTTTCCTTGCGTTAAAATGCAAATAATAAAAAAAATGCCAATTTTTTTTCAATAAAGATTTTTTAAAAATAAAGATAAAATAAAGATATTTTTTAATGAGGATTTTGTTATTAATGTCTCTTTTTTTTAAATAGAAGGAAAAAAATAGAGGAAGAAAAAAAATGAGAGGACTGAAGAGAGAGACATTCTTAGTGATATACATGTTTTTCTAAAATACAAGTCTTTCTTTTAAATAAATATAAAATAAAGATCATTTTTTAAATGAAGATTTTGTTATTGAAGTCGTTCTTTAAAATAGAAGGAAGAAAAGTATTCTTAAAAAAAGCCGAATAGAGAAAACAAAAAAGAGACATTCTTGGTGATATACATGTTTTCCTTGCGTTAAAATGCAAATAAAATTGTTTTTTTAAATAAATTTTTTTTAAAAATAAAGATAAAATAAAGATAATCTTTTCTAATAAAGATTTTATTATTGAAGAATTTTTTTAAATAGAAGGAAAAAAAATCGAAAGAAAAAAAATCGAAGGAGAAAAAAAGAAACAGTCATTCTTAGCGATATTCCTGTTTTCCTTGTGTTAAAATGCAAATAAAACCGGCGATTGACTTTCATTAGTTTAATTAGTCGTCGTTAAAAACTGATCCCCAATTCGTGGTCAACAGCTTTTTTAGATCCATTAAATGTTTCTCATTGTCTTCAGTTTCATTTCATTCTTGACCTTTTAACCTGTCCAATCTCCGAGATTCCCAAATGCGAACGTATCAAGTAGCCAGTTCGTAATAACCCAATAAACAGAAGCGCCAATAAATAAGAGACGGCTACAAAACGAGTGTAGATCCGCTCTTCGACTGAATAACGGCGGCTGTTGGATGTAGCATGTAATTTACAAGATGCTGGAGACTTTGGTTGGATTTTACAGCATGTCAACCCCTGGGTTATTTCATGACAAAGAGGTTGTGTTTTATTCATTCTGGTTGGGTATTCAAATTTTTTCAAAATCAATTAAAAAAAATTACATTCATTAAAACTCAGTTTTGACCTATTTAACTCATACATGGGACCCTTACAGCTCCACCCTTCGAATTAAATAATCGCAGCTGTTGGACTTGGCTTGCAGGTTACTGTATGTCGGAGACTTCATATCGAGGCATATGACAGCCAAAAAAGTCTCGTTAAATTCGGACAATGGTTAAATCATTATTCGCGTAATTTCTGTCTTTCTTTTTATCTTTTATATCTCTTTGAATATGCTTCTAAAGGTGATATTGTTAGCATACAGCATTGTTGTTGTTGATTTACCAAATGTGATTGTATCAAGTATCCAGTTGTAATAGCTTAATAAACAGAAGCGCCTATAAATTAGAGATGGTATGAAGAATTAGACTTTTAACAAAAGTCTGCAAAATATGATGAATTAACCACGAATGGTGGCAGACAGGTTAAGAGTTAAAGAATAAACCAGACAACTTAGAATAGTAATAAAGAGACCTGTATTACAGACATATAACAATAAGGTTGCAGACTTTTTGGTTTGTCTGCGAAAAAATGTTTACAATTTATCCACTTAGCTGAAATCCTGAGGTAGGGTTAGTTATTGAAGTCCCTTAGCTACGGCCATCTGATAGTTCTGCTGAATATTAGACAGACCCTTTTTTGATGTCTGTCTCTGATGCTGATCAATCAGAAAGCGGGGGCAAGAATTTGCCTCTTTGGCTTTGTCGCCAAAGTATGCTGGCTCGTGATTGGTTCGATAGAGAGGCTCGTAAACAAGAACGGTAAACCATTTCTTTACAATGGCTACAAAACAGCATGTAACTCCGCCTTTTGACTGAATAAAACATCAAATCGCTATTGGAGGTCCATCGTAATAAAATAAGAATCAAATAGTTCCAGAGGCAAAATAAACTTTGAAAACCACTGCTCTATATCAAAAAAAGATTTTTTTATAAGAGTTAATTTTCTTCTAAACCAAAGATAAAAGGATTTCATATTTTCTGTAGAATATTCTGTACAATAAAAACTTATATGATTAGGGATTATTTATTGCCAACGGCTGCGATATTGCAAAAGCTTAAATAGAATTTGAAATAGGGATTACGTATATCCAACGAAGATGCATTTACTCCTACGCCTAATAATGGAAATAACTATTTTAGTATCTGAGTGAAAGGTGATCTTATATATATATATATATATATATATATATATATATATATATATATATATATATGTATGTATGAAAAGGTGGAATGAAAACATCACACAATGCTGTTAAAGAGAAAACAATTTATAATATAATCATAGCTGATACTGATCAATATTTCAATTTTACAAAAATCATCATCAGAGCTCATTCACTCCGTAGTTGTTTGGGTCGGAGAAGAATGAAAAATCGAAATATTGATCAGTATCAGCTATGATTATATTATAAATAGTTTTCTCTTTAACAGCATTGTGTGATGTTTTCATTCCACCTTTTCATACTCATATTGTCGGATTCATTTCCTTTCTTTTAACTATATATATATATATATATATATATATATATATATATATATATATATATATATATATATATATACTCATGCTGTTTGAAAAAGAGAATTTGTCTATTGTCGATTTTTAAATATGTCTTCTTTTTTCAAAAACTGTTACACTAAGATATACATGATTGTCGCTGACCGAGAAACGCGTGGCGGATGTGCTTATATTTGAAACTACCGCATAACATTTTTGCAACATCAATGTTTTCGTTTTGAATTCATATTATTTTCGTCTCCGCTCTTGATAAGTCTGGAGTGAAACAAACTCTGAAGATGATTTTTATAAATCGAAATATTGTTCAATATTAGCTATGAATATGATATAAAATCTTTTCACTTTAACAGCATATTGTGTTGTTTTCATATCCTTTTATCTATACTCATATATATATATATATATATATATATATATATATATATATATATATATATATATATATATCTTTGAAAGGAAGGAAAAACTCAACACCGTTATTCATAAATTTATTTCGACCAAAATTTGGGCCTTTATAAATCTAAGTTGATTTAACAAAACTCCCCAAAATCAAGTCTCATCAGATGGATAATCATCAATAATTTGAATTGCATAACAGAAAAATTTTCTAAATGTAGAATCTTCTTCCTCTTCATAATTTTTTTTTACAAAATCTATACATTATACAAAATTTATACATTAAAAGACTGTCACTATGGTGACAGGAAGTAATTTCAAATAAGAAAAAATCATATTTTTCAGGGCCAAGTTTTTTTAGGGGATTGTAGTCAGTCAAATTAACATCTATGAAAATTAAATAAGTCTAAATAAGTATGAAGCAAAGATAAAACAAAAAATATGAAATATCAAAAACATATATATATAAATAATAAATTATTAAATATTATGATATATAAAAAATACTATTATTATTAAACAAATAAACATAGTTAAACCTTGAAGTATAATAGATAATATAATATTGTATAAATATAATATTAATAAAAATATACGCATATCTTACATAATAATACATATATATATATATATATATATATATATATATATATGATTTTTCTCGATTTGTTTAGCCATACATTTAAATAGGTATTCCCGCCTAATTCATTATTAATTAATTAATTTTCAAAATTAGGTACGACTCCAATTAAGCACTTATTCTCCCAAAAATTGTCGGCAAAAAAGCCATTCCAAACAAACCGTGTTTACAACTTATCATATATATATATATATATATATATATATATATATATATATATATATATATCATGTCTCACCGGCAGCACGGATATGCATGACAATCTCTTGCCAATATTCGCTATCATTCATTGCTCCTGGGAGGTCCTCTGCGCGGCATCCAGTACCTGCACAGAGCTGGTCAATGTATGTCTTTGCCGGTCGGCCCACGCTGGCGTGCCCATGAGATGGCTTCCACAGAAGAACGGATCTTACGAGTTCGACCTTACTTCTCCAACAATGCCCAGCGTGTCTCGTTCGTCTTACACGGATGGTTTATGTGATAGGAGGCAGGTGGCCGTACAGCTGTTTTCCCGTGTGCTGTTGTTTCCACGTCCCGTTTAAGACTGCATGCCGCATTCTTGTGCAGCTACCGTCTAGTTTATTCTCCAATCGCTTCGTTAGGGTCCAGGTGAACTCCGATAAACAGTGTACATGTGTTTTAAAAATGAAGGAGACATCTCCACGCTCGATGGTAAACCCCTAAAATTGGTAAAACAATTAACATGGCTAGGCAGTAATATCTCATCAACAGAAAGCGATCTTAATACTCGCATAGGAAAGGCATGGCGTACTATAAATAAATTGCCAGTCATATGGAAGTCCGATCTCACTGACATGCTAAAGCAACAATTCTTCCAGGCTTAGTTGTATCAGTGCTACTATATATATATATATATTATATATATATATATATATATATATACTTGAAAGAAAGGAAAAACTCAATAAACCGTCATTCTGTAATAAATTTATTTCGAGCAAAACTTAAAAACTTTTAGAAATTTAAAGAAATTTCAGCCCGAAATTGTAAATTTATATTTGCTGTCTGACTTACATTTGATGGATTTTATGGTGAATTCTTTTTGGGTTATTCTTTTTCTGTATCTCCTGTCTGATGAAACTGAACTTCAAATGAGTTTTAAAAATGTATTTAAATTTCTAAAAGCCTTTTTAGTTTTGGTCGAAATAAATCCTTTACAGAATGACGGCTTATTGAGTTTTCCCTTTCTTTCAAAGGTAAATATTGCTCTGTATTTAATCTAAATTATAGATTATTATGCATTGAGCTCTCACAAGGGATTTATAAAAAATCTTTGTATTTGCACCTACTAAAACATGCAATATAATTATACAGTGAGATTTTGAAGATCCTATGTTGAATCATTCTTACTACCAGTTTTGGATACCTTATATATATATATATATATATATATATATATATATATTATAATATATATATATATATATATCTGTGTGTGTGTGTGTGTGTGTGTGTGTCACATATCACACAGACAGTTTATGGAAGATATCCTCATCCTCTT
The DNA here is from genome assembly GCA_023376005.1 of Doryteuthis pealeii. Classification (NCBI taxonomy): domain Eukaryota; kingdom Metazoa; phylum Mollusca; class Cephalopoda; order Myopsida; family Loliginidae; genus Doryteuthis; species Doryteuthis pealeii. The sequence goes on along the minus strand of CM042170.1, from coordinate 71,268,765 downwards.
ACGGAAATCTTGTGTTGGACATTTGGCTGGTAGATTTTTTGGATTTTACGGCACGTCAGTCCATTGGGTTATTTTATGCCAAAAACGTCTTGTTTGATTCATTTTCGGAACTTCACCACAAAATGCAGTCTAACGTCATATACAGGACACGAAAACTTGTTTTATCTTTACTGGGTTTACTGATTTTTAGACTCGCTGTGTTTATAAATTTTGATGTATTGTATTTTGATCAGAGACAGACATCTTAAAAAATCTTCCATCGTTGGAAGCCATAGCGAATTTATTATAACCAATCTTAACCAAACTAACCAATTTAATAACTCTCATTGATAAATTGTTAACGTCATTAACTGGGCTACTGTTTAAATTGAAAATAATTAACCACATTTTTTTTCTTAACGTGGACAGAAAACACTTCCAAAATGAATTATTAGATCTAACACGCATTTCTTAATGCCTTTTCCCTTCTTGGTTACAAGATTTTAAAAAAGATTAAAACTGCGTTTTATGCACTTCACTTTTTAACATTTCTTTCTATTCTCTTTTTACACTTCACTTCTTTCTCTCCTTCTCTTTCACTCATTTCACTCATTTCTTTCCTCCGTTCTTTCTGGTTTTTGTTTTTTTTACACTTCACTTCTTTTTTCATTCACTAACTCATCTAATTCATTCTTTCTTTCTTTATTTCATTCATTCTCTCTTTCTTTCTCTCTTTCTTTCTTTTTTTCTTTCTTTCTTTCTTTCTGTGTCAGACTGTTTGTCTTTCTTTCTTTTTTTTCTTTCTGTCTTCTTTCTTTCTTTTCTTTCTTTCTTTCATTCTTTCTTTCTTTCTTTCTGTGTCAGCCTGTTTGGCTTTCTTACTTTCTTTCTTCTTAGTATTATTTGTTTGTTTACAGGTTTTCCCTGTTTCTTTCTTTCTTTCTTTCTTTCTTTCTTTCTTTCTTTCTTTCTTTCACTCTTAGATTCTTTGTTTGTTTGTTTGTTTCTTTTTTGTTTACTTCTTTCTTTTGTTCTTCATTCATTCCTCCCTTTTCTGTCAACTACCCATTCAATTTTCTTCATTCTATCATTCATTTAATTCTTTCTTCTTCGCCATTTTTCCCGTTCTTTCATTATTTCTCTTTCACTTTCACTTTCACTTTCACGCAGTCATTCTTTATGGTTTTCTTTCTCCGCGCTTTTTCTTCTTTTCTTTCTTTCTCTCTTCAATTCCCTATTTTTCTTCAGTTTTCCTTTTTCTTCACTTTTATTTAATTCTTTCTTACTTTTTCTTCAATTTTTCTTCTCTTTTCAATTATTTCCTTCTTAATATAATTTCTGTCGTTTCATTTATTCCTTTATTTTTTTGTCTCTTTTTTTCTTCATTTTTTCCCCTCTTCGGATATTTTCTTTTTCTTCACTTGTTTTGTTCTTTTTTTCTTTCTTTCTTTCTTTCTTTCTTTCTTTCTTTCTTTCTTTCTTTTTTGTTTACTTCTTTCTTTTGTTTTCATTCATTCCTCTCTTTTCTGTCATCTATCCATTCAATATTATTCATTCTTTCATTCATTTAATTCTTTCTTCAACGCCATTTTTTCAACTCTCCCATTTACCCATTTTCCCGCTTTTTCATTATTTCTCTCTCCTTCTCACGAATTCATTTAAACTCAACCATCATCGAAAGTTTAATTAGACTAACACACGCATAGTTCGCCCAAATAGTCGAAGCAGACGATTCAAATTATGAGACGATTATCTTTTCTTTCTTTCTTTCTTTCTTCTTTCTTACTTTCTTTTTTTCAATAAACCATTTAGAAAATCACGTATCCCATTGAAATAACACTCGGAAAATTCTACAGCGCTCAATAAAAATCGTTACTTTTGATTTTTCGAAAAATGTTCCCGTTTTTAAATTAAAATTAATGTCTTTAAAGTAATAACATCAAATTTAAATTACACACCGAACTAACATTAACATTTTTTCGCATTTCCGTATACACAGCGCGATGCATTTAATAAATGCAATATTGACCATTCTATTCGGGCTTAGAATACGCTAACTTCAGAGTAAACCACTCCTCAGAAGGGGGGAGGATGTGCTGGGGATGTAGGTATTCACACTTAACCCGTTCACCACGGTTAGGATATGTTGGAATATTTTGCAATATAGTTATTTACTAAGCAAAGCTTAGATATGGCACAAAATCGGAAGTATGGGCGGTCAATGAGAATCGAACTCACTAACAATGGTCTGCGAATGTAGATTTCTAACCATTACACCACGTAAGGTGCCCATATAGTTTTGGCACAAGCCCGCAATTATGGGGCATCCAGTGAGGATCGACTTCACTATTTAGTAGCAATAGATCTGCGTCTAGCTTTCGAACCATTATACCACGATGGGACGCCCTGGTTATTTATTAAGCGTAGTTAGATGCGGCACAAAACCAGAAGTATGAGGCACCCAGTGAGAAACGAACTCACTATCATTGGTCTGCGAATCTAGCTTGCTAACCATTACACCACACGTGGTGCCCTAAAGTTATTTACTAAGCTTAGCTTAGATGTGGCACAAGGCCAGAAGTAGGGGGCGCCCAGTGAGAATCGAACTCATTAAAAATGGTCTGCGAATCTAGCTTGCTAACCATTTACACCACGTGTGGTGCCCTAATATTTTTCAATATAAGGTGTGTTCTAATTCCCCAACTGGATTTATAGACTGGCCTAAGTCACGTGGTCTATTACCCCTCTCTCTCAGTGTATATATTATATATATATATATATATATATATATATATATATATATATCTGTATATGTTTCTCTACTTATCCCACTCACACCACACACCACACACACACTCTCTCTCTCTCTCCCTCTCTCTATCTATCTATCGCTCATTATCACTCTCGCATTCACTTTCTCTCTATGTCTATATGTGTCTCACTCTCTTTCTCTCTCTGTCTATCTCTCTAAGTTTCTCTCGCGCACATGTCAGTCTCTCTCTCCTTATGTCTCTCTCACACAATCTCTCTGTCTATCTGTCTCTCCTTCTCCTTATCTCTCTATCTATATATGTTTCTCTCATATCTCTCACACGTACACACACCCTCTCTCTCTCTCTCTCTCTCTCTCTCTCGTTCACACACACACATACACACACACACACACACACTTTTCTCTCTCTCTCTCTCTCTCTCTCTCACACTTTTTACTCATCAACCATAACAATCTATCGATTATTTTAAACACACACACACACACACACACACGCACACGCACACCCACACACCCACTGTTCAACCCTAATATACACACACACACACACACTCCATCTGCCTTAATGTACACTCTTATTATTATGTATTAAGCGAATGTAGCAAACTAGCTCCACGGGAATACAAAACTAGGTATGACTGGGTCGGGAAGGTGATCCAATGGGAATTATGCAAAAAATTAAATGTTGACCATACAACAAAATGGTATATGCATACACCAGAATCTGATCTTGAAAATGAAACGCATAACATTTTCTGGGACTTCGAGATAAAGACGGATCACCTTATCCCATCCAGGAGACCAGGCCTAGTATTGATTAACAAAAAAAGGAGAACTTGCCAACTGGTAAACTTTTGCAGTTCCAACAGATTACATGGTGAATATGAAGGTAAAAGAAACGATAGACAAGTATATGGATCTTGCCTGAGAATTGAAAAAGCTGGTGCACTTGGAACTATCCAAAAAAAAGCATAGAAAAAGACTAGAGAAATTAGAAATCAGAGGAAGAATTGAGACCATCAAGAGAACCGTATTTATGGTGAATGGAATGATCCAATTTATCTGAATAATATATAGAAAAATATGAGACTTATTTTCTGATGATTACACAACGATGTGATGTCTTTAAAGTAATAAAATCAAATTTAAATTACATACCGAACTGACAGTAAAATTTTACACGTTCCCATCTACAAATCGCACCGTATTTAATAAAATACAATGTCCCCCATTCGGTTTCGGCATGGAATACGTTAAATCATTTCCCGGCAGAAGACCCATTCCTGAAAAGGGGAGTCACATTTTTTCATGTTCATGTGTTTCAAAAAGAAAGGAGACATATCTACACTCAACGGTAAGCCTCTAAAGCCAGTAGAACAATTCACATACCTAGGTAGTAATATCTCATCCACAGAAAGCTATATAAATACACGAATAGGAAAGGCATCGTCGGCTACAAACAAATTATCAGTCATATGG
>CM042170.1:71209534-71259534 GCA_023376005.1 Doryteuthis pealeii | reverse complement strand
CTCTCGCGCGCTCTCTCTCTCTCTCTCTCTCCCACTCCGTCTATCTGTCTCACCCTCTCTCTGACAGTCTGTCTATCAGATTTTTACTTATTTTTATTCAGAATTGCAAGTTTACTGTTGCTATTCCCCTATCTCACTCTCTCTCCCTCTCTCTCTCTCATTCTGCTTCTCCTCTCTCTCTCTCTCTCTCTCTCCCTCTTTCTCTCTCCCACTTTGTCTGTCTATCTCTCTCACCCTCTCTCTGACAGTCTGTCTATCAGTTTTTTTACTTTATTTTATTCAGAATTGCAGGTTTACTGTTGCTATTCCCCCTCTCTCTCTCTCTCTCTCTCATTTTGCTTATCTCTCTCTCTCTCTCTCTCTCTCTCTCTCTCTCTCTCTCTCTCCCACTTTGTCTGTCTATCTGTCTCACCCTCTCTCTGACAGTCTGTCTATCAGATTTTACTTTATTTTATTCAGAATTGCAGGTTTACTATTTGTCATTTTTCTCTCTCTCTCTCTCTCTCTCTCTCTCTCTCTCTCTCTCCACACTCTCTCTCTCAATCTCTCTCTCTTTATATTTCCTTTCTCTCATCCCCTCTCTCTTTCTCTTCCCCCTCTCCCCCTCTCTCTCTTTATCTCTCTCTCTTTATATTTCCTTTCTACCATTCCATCTCTTTTTGTTTTTCTCTCTATTTCTCTCTCTTCACCCCTCTTCCCCCTCTCTCTTTCTCTCTCTGACTCTCTCTCACTCTCCTCTCTTTATATTTCCTTTCTCTCATTCCCTCTCTCTTTCTCTTCCCCCCTCTCCCCCTCTCTCTTTCTCTCTCTCTCTCTTTATATTCCTTTCTACCATTCCATCTCTTTTTTTTCTCTCTTATTCTCTCTTTTTCTCTTACACCCTCTCCCTCTCTCTTCTCTCTCCCTCTCTCTCTCTCACTCTCTCTCTCTCTCTTTTTCTCTCTTTATATTTCCTTTCTCTCATTCCCTCTCTCTTTCTCTCTCTCTATTTCTCTACCCCTCTCTCTCTTCCACCCACTCTCTCTCCTTTCAGTCCTGTTTCCGCTTCAAATAACCCGGTTGCTACTACTAAGCCAAATCCTTATCTCAGATTCCGCCCCCCCAGCCCCCCCCCCCCCCGCATCAATATCCTCATCCAAACATAACAATCCAGAGGGGGAAAAGGGAGAGGAAAAATTGCCCTTCGTCGCACAAAAACAGAATCTCTGCTGTCTAATTTCCCAGGCAAACCTTCTCATGCGCAAATGTTTTCAATGGACAAACTTCCTTTTGAAGTGAGAGCCGCCATCATTGCCGAGAAATTCCTTGGGTCACACCAAAAACTGACACCCCCCACGACCGAATGAGAATCAACGGTCAGATTAGAATAGCAACAGACACACGAAAAAGGAGATGTTGTTAAATGTGGACAGAACAGACAATAGGGTCTTGGAGAAACGATCTATCTATCTCTCTCTCTCTCTCTCTCTCTCTCTCTATATATATATATATATATATATATATATATATATATATGTATATGTATATATATATGAAAAATAGATGGAAATTAATCCGACAGTATGAAATTTAACATTTTGAAAAAACATATGATGTTTGTTATATAATTGCTGACAGATGTGTTTCGACCAACTTATCGATTTGGTCGAAACAGATCTGTCAGCAATTACATAACAAACATCATATGTTTTTTCAAAATGTTAAATTTCATATATATATATATATATATATATATATATATATATATATATATGTCTATCTATTTATTTATCGATCTATCTATCTAACTAAGCTTTATGTTCTATCTATCTATCTATCTATCTATCTATCTATCTATCTATCTATCACCAGTCTAGCCATATATCTAGTTATGCTATTGTTCTGTTTAAGGAAGCTTTATGTCTATCTATCTATCTATCTATCTATCTATCTATCTATCCATCTATCAGACTAGCCATATATCTATATAGTCTGGCTATATATTTCCTATATACAAATAAAAAAACAAATGAATCCTCATAAAAAGAAAACATGAAAAATATCATAATATATATTGGATAGAAAGTAAGGGTATTTGCCTGCTCATCCCACTTATGAGGGCTGGACTCAAGGTCTCGTTTTTACGTGTGCACATAAAAATTGCGTCGATCCAGGATAGTCCCCCTGGATCGACGCTATTAATTGTACTTCACCGGTCCAGAGGCCAAAGCACACTGGACCCCAGCCGAGGCCGGGCATAGAAGGTAAGTCTCAAAGCATAGAATCTGGAACAGATACTACACTTTGATCCTCCCCTAGTCCAGGGTTCACTTTACATAAGCAGATGCATAAAAAAAGTAACTCCTACCCCCCCAAAACTATAAGAAACATTGGGGGGGGGGCAGAAATTAAAGGCTTACGTAAGTAGAACAGCTACACTATAAAGCCCACTCCCTGAAAACATACCAATAAAAGTAACTCCTCCCCCAATAAGAAACATTTTTTTGGGGGGGTGCAGAAATTAAAGGCTCACGCAAGTAAAGCAACTACACTGTAACCCCCACCTCCTGAAAATATACCAATAAAAGTAAGTCCTCCCCCCAAATAATAAGAAACATTTTGGGGGGCGGGGTAGAAATTAAAGGCTTACGTAAGTAGAGAAACTACACTATAAAGCCCCCTTCCCTGAAAATATACCAATAAAAATAAATCCTCCCTCCGAAATAATAAGAACTATTTTTTGTGGAGGGGGGGGGCAGAAATTAAAGGCTTACGTTAGTAAAGCAACTACACTGTACCCCCTCCCTGAAAATATACAAATAAAAGTAACTTCTCCTACCCCCAATAAGAAACATTTGGGGGTGCAGAAATTAAAGGCTTACGTAAGTAGAGAAACTACACTGTAACCCCCCCCTTCCTGACAATATACCAATAAAAGTAACTCCACCCCCTAAATAATAAGAACCATTTTTTTGGGGGGGCAGAAATTAAAGGCTTACGTAAGTAGAGAAACTACACCGTAAACCCCCCTCCCTCCCTGAAAATATACCAATAAAAATCTGCGAAGAAATTTTGCAATTAATGTGTATTTCATTGAATTCTCGATGAGAAATTCTATCATTTTCTGCGTTTTATGTAGCGTGAGATGATTCCATTTGCTTGATGTTTGTTGCTCATTTCTGGCAGAAGGTTTATTTCAAACATTTCCGATTTTGTCTCTGGCGTTATTGGAAAAATTACCCGCCCTTTTTTTTTATAGACTTTGTTTTAAATCGCTGGCTATTATGTGTCTTTTTGATCAAGCAGAATTTATCTTCCTATATTACATATGTACAAACATACCAATTTCAATATATCATTTATATATATATATATATATGTGTGTGTGTGTGTGTGTGTGTATTTTATATATATAAACTCACACATACACGTATAGTTACATACATATGAATACACACACACAATTAAATACATATGAATACACACACATATACATGTATATGTACACGACTTTGAATACTTTTCCATCCAACTATAGATTTATACTTTATTTATTTATATTGATTTTGATATATATATATATATTATATATATATATATATATATATATAATTATAATATATATATATATATATATATACGTATAGGTACACACAAACACACACGCACACATATATATATATGTATACACACATACTCACACATATATATATAAATATATATAGGTATACACACATATATATATATATATATATATATATATATATATATAGGTATACACACACACACACACACATATATATATATATATATATATATATATATAATATATATATATATATATATACGAAAAGTTAAATATGGTTTAATCAATGAGTATAAATTGATAGTGACAGACCTCTGAAGATGAAATAAATTTATGGGGTATTTTTCATAAAGGGATCCTTAAATAAATTTGCCTTTGCTTAATATAAATTAGAAAAAAATCACCTTACACACATATATATGTGTGTGTGTGTGCGTTTTTGTGTGTGTGTGTGTGTGTGTGGAGAGAGAGTGTGTTATATTTAAAAGTAAAGAGTGCTCAATTGAAAGGACATATAGATCAAAGTGTGGGTAGCGAAGATACACAGTAACCCACTTGGTAAATGTCAGTTTCTCGCCTTCGCTTAGTTATTTTCCCCCTACGCTTGGTAACCGTCAGTTTTCATCTATGTGATTTTCAAAACAAAATGTTTGAAAATCATACAAGCAACATATAAATATAGCTTCATTCTCTTTGTGTATAAAGATTAAGTATAGCATCTTTGCTGTTCCTCTTTATATATACTAGAAAATATATGCACCCTCCGGGTGCAAGTATTTAAGTTTTAATGTAATAAGATATTGTATTAAATTAGAAAGGCTAATGAAACTAAATAAGAATACAGATAAAAAGATTTGAAACAGAGGGAGTATAATAAAAGATTTGAAACAGAGGGAGTATAATAAAAAATGGAACAACTGAAACTTACTCTTCCATCACTCTCGTCTTTCATTGTTATTTTTTCTAATTCAAGTATTTAGTTATAAGAGGAAGTAAAGAATAAAATGGCAGTTATTTTATCTTGTTAATGGATTTCATTTAAGATTCATTGAATAGATTTTTGCTTATATTCATTAAAATAAAACCAAACAGTTAGAAATCAATAATACTAAGCACATAATTATTAAATTCGATTTTTTAATATTAATATGCAAATTAGCCTTCCCGTTCTCACTGTAAACCGCTATTTTGTTGTATATATAAATATAATTGCATATTGTCAGTATGTAGACATAGTTAACAGTATTAATAATGTAAGACAATTTTATTAATAATTGAGGTTTAGATAAAAATAAAATCATGGAGAATGTGATGTCAATAACTAAGAGAATTGTGACTTGAATAGGAATATAGTTTCGGTTACAGACAGAAAAACACACAATCTCCATTATAATAAGATATAGATATATATATAATATATATATATATATATATATATGAGGTATCCAAATGACCGGTAAAAAGGGATGATTCCACCTGGGATCCTCAAAATCTCATTGTATAACCATACTCTATGCTCTTGTAGGTGCAAACATATATTCATACAAGGATTTTTATAAATCCTTAAAGAGAGCTCAATGTATAATAATCAACAAATTAGATTAAATACAAAGCAATATTATTGTAATCTCCTTCTGAAGAGGCCAGTCTCTTAAGGATTTTTATAAATTTTGTAAAAAATTTTAAAAGCCCTTTGAGCTTTTGGTCGAAATAAATTTATTACAGAATGACGGTTTGTTAACTTTTTTCTTTCGTTGAAAATTATATATATATATATATATATATATATATATATATATATATTATATATGTGGTGTGTGTGTTGTGTCTGTGTGTGTGTGTGTGTGTTCTCCAGCTACTTTGAAAGTAATTTTTACCTAAAGGGAGAGAGAAACTTTCTTTATTTCTCCTCCCTTTCTCTCTCAATCTCTTTGTCTCTCTTTTATAATACGCCATATTTATTTAATTACATTCGTTTTCTTTCTTACTTCATGTCCTTCCTCCTCGATTCGTATTTCTCCTTTTCTCGTTTTCTTCTCACTCCCCGCTCATTCTCTTTTGGTTATTCCCTCTATGTTATTTCTTCCTTTCATTTTCGATCCCTTTTTCCTCTTTCTCGACTATTCTTATTTTTATTATTTCTTTTGGTCATTCTCTTTGTATCTTTTATTTATTTATTTCTCGATAACTTCTTCTCGTCTTCTCTTTCTACTTCCCTCTTTAAAGAACAGCTTCTATTTATTTTATTAGTGTTAAAATTGAATATCTAAAAAGATAAATAAAAGATATATAATACTTTTAGTTAACTTCTTGTTACTGAAAAAAGGACGAGAGTAAAATATAATTTTTTAAACTGATTACAAGGATGTTCTTTATTCTATGTATTGAACATTTTCGGTATTGTGACGTAAACAGTGACGTAGTTCTGGTTACAGACAAATCGATACTGAATCTTCATTATTAATAATTTTTGTTTCATTACTAGTTTTGATTCTTAAACTTAAATTAAATTATTTTAACTATCGTCATTTTATCTCAAATTTTATTCCTTTTTAAGGAAGAGTTAAAATCGCCACTAGATACCGAATTATGCCTAACGTTACCAAACAGTGACGTAGTTTTGGTTACAGACAAATCGATACTGAATCTCCATTATTAATAATAGTTCTTTTTAAATATTTACTTTGCTTAAAATAAGTAAAGTCGTCGGGGTGGCCTAACGTAGGTATTAGCCAATCAGCGAGGAGGTCTATTCCCTTTTCACTACCGCTAGACCAAGGGGATTGTTTTTTGGCGTCTGAGGTGGAGCGCCATACCTACCACCAGCTCCTTACTTTACCGCACAGATCCCGGTGCTACTCATACGCTGAGTTGGCGGGGGCCAGTATCAAACGATGAACCTTGAGATTCCTAGCCGAACACTCTACCGACTGAGCTAATCCGCTTCTTTTACATTTTTTTTCTTATTTTCATAATCCCGTTCAAACAGAAGCATAATCCTTTAAATTGTCAGCTATCAATCAGGTGACCTTGCCAGACTTTTCTGTCATCAGTCCACACCCGTTGCACATCGATGAGAATGATAAGTTCGTATGATCAGGATATAGAATCGAATGATTTGATTCCTTTGGGGTCAGTTTGTAGACAATCATTGACTTACGACGTCTGTAACTTAAAACGACCCGTTCATACGACCGCGATCAAAAGTCACAAATAAAAAGCAAAATCTAAAAAAATGAAAAAAATAGAAGAAAAGCTGAGAATGAGAGAAATAGAATCATTGTTGATAATGGCTTAGAATAACGCCGTAAAAATCAATTGCGTAAAGGCCGAAATAGATAAGACTCATATATATATATATATATATATATATATATATATATATATATATGTGTGTGTGTGTGTGTGTGTGTGTGTATGGAGAGAAAAGAGAGAGAGATGTGTGTATGTATTTACGTAAGTATATGTATACTTAGAGAGTGAGGAAAATATAAAATAGAGAGAGAGAAATAGAGAGAGAGAGAGAGAGAGAGAGAGAGAGAGAGAGAGAGAGAAATATATATATATATATATATATACATACTTATATGTAAAATACCAAACTATATACACACTCAAACACAAACACACTCATACACTCAAACATATATATATATATATATATATATATAATATATATATATATATTCGGACGGGAAGATGTTGATTGTAGCTACCTTGATAATCAGGGGCAAATAAACCTGTGAAGGCAATGTTTAAAATGTGTTCAGCCTCACCTATGGAAGGGGCCATATTTAATAACACCAAGTAGTAGCTCGAATCCATCCGTCTACTAAAGACGATGGCGTAGTGTCCACATTTTTATTTTTTATTTTATTTTATTTATCTGCATACTCTGAGGGTATTGTGCCATAAGCATTGACGTAGTTTTGATTACAATCAGCCAAACACTGAATCTCCATTACAACAATAAGATACACACACACACACACACACACACACACACACACACACATATATATATATATATATATATATATATATATATAGGGGGGGAGTGTCGCTTGTTCAAGTCTGGTGTTTATACGTAGTTATTCGCGGGAGATTATGAACGATATATCGTCTTTCAGCTTAAGAGGGTATTAGCTACATCCTATCATTACACCGATATTCAATAGTTGAATTTGAAGGAAATTTGGTTGAATTTACGTCCATCTAGAAGAGGAGGAATACTTTTATTGAATAGAGTAATATCTGTAGTCAATGAGTCTAGCAAAAGTATTGGATAACTCCCCTGCAGTTCCCACTCAGTTCCCAAACTCTAATAACGTTTGCCGATACCGTATTTGCCAGAAACTATCGTTTACAGTTGTAAATAAATATCATTTTGTTTGTTTGTTTGTGTTGTCTTGTTTTGTCGAGAACCTGAATAGAAACTGCAAAAATAGGAGAATTTTGGAGAAGGAGGTAGTTAATTTTTCTGAATAATGACCCCATCTGGACAATGCTGGAGAAGCAAGGACGATCTAATAAGTGGCGCTCTCCAATGGATAGCGGCACATGCGGATCTTCGAAAAGGAAGTAGGTAGTTCTGCCGAATAATGACCCCATTTGGACAATCATGGAGAAGAAAGGACGATCCAATAAGTGGTGGTCTCCAATGGATTCCGGCACATACGAATCTTTGTAAAGGGGGTCGTTAGTTTTGCTGAATAATGACCCGTTTGGACAATGCTAGAGAAGCAAGGACGATCTAATAAGTGGCGCTCTCCAATGGATACCGGCACATGGGCACGACAGATTGAGTCGTCCACCAAAGACCTACATAGTATTTACCCCGTACCCCACGTGTATGGATTAGGCACAAGGCCCTATTAACGAGGGACCACCCAGAAACCGTAGCTTATAAGTGGCGGGTGAAAAAATGCGTTGATCCTTTCGGCATTCCCTCTCAACGGGGCGACTCAGGCACTGGGTAATAAACCCAGCCTTGCCCCTTTAAATCAAGAGGGCAGGTGTTGCCTGGGGGGATGGCTCCTTGGAATCAACGCTATTAACTTGTAAAGATCTAGGAGCGGGTCTACACCAAAGACCTACATTGATCAACTCTGTGTGGATACTGGATGCTGCGTAGGGGATCTCATGTTGTTTCTTTGTTTGTTATCTCTTTTTCTTTGTTATCTCTGGAACCTGAACAGCGACTGCAAAAATAGGAGAATTTTCGAGGGGGAGGTAGTTAGTTTTGCTGAATAATAACCCCATTTGGACAATGCTGGAGAAGCGAGGACGATCTAATAAGTGGCGCTCTCCAATGAATACCGGCACATGGGAACGTCAGTTTGGACCGTCCAGCAAAGGTATATATTGACCAACTCTGCGTGGATATTGGATACTGCGCAGAGGATCTCCCGAGAACAATGAATGATAGGGAGGGTCGGTGAGAAATTGTCATGGAAATCCGTGCTACTAGCGCGACATGATGATGATCATGATGATGATGATAATGATGTTTCCTGTCGTAATTGCTTCATTAACGTAAGAGACCACAAATGGAGATTCAGTGTTTTTCTGACTGTAACCGAAACTACATAACTGCTTATAACAGACAGGTTAATATAGATATACAAATGAGCTGTGTGTGTTTTGGTCTGTAAGTATAGACTTGTAATTCCGAAAAGGTGCGTGGTGGAATGGTTAGAGTCGTAGGAAATTGACTCGTCGATCCGAGTTCGAATCCAGGACGAAGCTGTTTGTATTTCACATAGCACATTGGGGAGGGTATGAATCCAACTACTCTCCCTTTAGCTATGGGAAAATAGTAGGGTAGACTGGGCTCTTTAACCATGGCAAGGTAACCAGTTTAGGAGAAGCAAAACTCTGAATTCAAACCTGTTAAATTCCCGCTTAAGAAATTGACCCTGTGTCACATCCTGCTTATGGGGAGGGGTTGGTATATATATATATATATATATATATATATATATATATATATATATATATATATAACCCAGAAAAGAAATGTCACTTAAAATCGTGCAGACACTTCAATATGTTGATTAATCGACTAGAACCTTTTTAATTTTGTTTTAAAAGAAAATCAACATTTTATAATAATATTTATGGGCGATAGTGTAATATTTAATATCCATTTTGATTGTATAATGTTGTACTAGAAATAATAAAATCCTGGTATGCTTGTTTCAGAAGAAAATTAACTTTTTATAAAGATATTGTTAAGAGTGTATTTATTTGTGAGCGATACTGTAATATCTAATAATCTCACCTGTATCCTGAAAAATAAGTAAAACAGTTCGTTTTGTAAATTTTGATCTTTTTTTTCATTGTTTTATTTAAATTGTTGACTACGTTCGTAACCAGTAGCTATTATTAGTACCATAAAAAGCCAGGCCATTGTTTGCCACTAAAAACTACAGATTTGTTGTAATTTACGGGAAGGTAATACTCTAAAGGCTAAAAGTCATCTGAAGAAAGTGTGTTTACATTCAAGAGGCTCCACACACTCTTTTCCAGTTGAGCTTGGTATAATAATTGTATTATTGGACGAAATATCTAATAGGCACCCCAGCTAAGAGCAGTTTTCAAAAGAACAGCTTTTACTTTTCACCACAGACTTCCGGTTGTTCGTAAACAAAACCAACAGGTAAGTAAATAAAGTAAAATCGACAGGGCGGCCTAAAGTCGGTATCAGCCAGTCAGCGAGGGAGTCTGTCTCCTTTTCAATAGCGCTAGACCAAGGAGATTGTTTTAGCGTCTGAGGTGGAGCACCACACCTACCATCAGCTCCTTACTTTACCGCACAAATTCCTGTGCTACTCATACGCTAAGTTGTCGAGGACCGGTATCGAACTAGGAACATTGTGGTTTCTAGCCGAACGCTCTACCGACTGAGCTAAACCGGCCCCAACAGGAATGTACACATATTGTTGCACTAGAAAAGATAAAGCCCTTGTATGTTTATGCTAGAAGAAAATTAAGTTATTATAAAAATTATTGTTACGGAGTACTTATTTATGGGCGATGCAGTGTGTTATATTCATATATTTCGTATGATTAGAATCTTTCTAGGCTATATAAGATTTTTCTTTCTTAAAATCATATTGCTTTTTTACAAAAAAATCATCTTCATATATAAAACTTTAGAGTTAGCCTCACATATTTTATAGTGGTTAGTCTGTACATGCAACTCCCAACTCCAACAACAACCGGTGGTGTGTTTGATGACACTAGCCGTTGCACGTGCATTGTATCGGCCAGATATTTTCGAGATACACAATTACAGATTGACTTGTCTTGGTAGGATGTCGTATATGGTCTTTGTAAGAATACCTATTCTCTGTGAGACCATTTGTTTGATACAGAGAAATGTACGATCACTTTCTTTGATATTTCCCACGTGGTCAATGCTGTCTGTGTCGAATTTTCAACACCTGCAGTGGACGATAAATTCTAGTCACCAAGTTTCTTTATAGTTCTTGTAGCCTATTTTGGTGAACTACAACAGTGACAGGACAACAAATATAATATATATATATATATATATATATATATATATATATATATATATATATATTGCCGTTGGTGTTGTCCTGCCGAAATAACGTGCGCCATGTGGAATACCGTACAGCTGTTTCAACTTTATTAAGTCTCATTAGCGGTGTATACCTACGATTATCTTCCAATCGCAGGGTTTGCTTGTCATGATTATTCTCAATAATTATCGAATTTTATATGATATACGAATTGTAATTGCCTTAAAAAATATATATAATATATATATATTACTTTATTTTTTTAAGGCAATTACAATGCGTATATCATATACAATTCGATAATTATATTCCATGTGGCGCACGTTATTTGCCTGGTTTGCTTGACATGATTATTTTCAATAATTATCGAATTTTATACGATATACGCATTGTAATTGCCTTCCAAAAATATAAATAACAGTATACTTTACATAACAATGCTTCAAAAGCAAATTTTCAAATTCCATTCATATCTATATCTATCTATCTATCTATCTATCTATATATATATATATATATATATATATATATATATATATATATATATATATATGTGTGTGTGTGTGTGTATGTGTGTGTGTGTGTGAAGAGAGAAATGGAAGTGAATCCGACAGTATGTAATATAGTGAAAAATTGAAAAAATATGTTCATAAAACGAGTGATGTTTATTTTGCCTACGCTGCAGTGTTTTGATCTGTTTCAATAGATCTTCATCAGGGCTTTTTGTAATTTGAGGAAAAAGAAATTTGTCACAGAGAATAAGAAGACTGTGAGAGTCTTTTGCTTTGTCGGTCAATCTATTTAAAAGATATTGAATAAATTAAATAAATTGACCAGCAACAGACTCTCACAGTCTCCTTATTCTCTGTGATAAATTCATTTTTTCACAAATAAACAAAAGCCCTGATGAAGATCTACTAAAACAGATTGAAACACTGCAGAGTTGGTGAAATAAACATCACTCATTTTATGAACCTGTGTTTTTTCAAATTTGTCACTATATTACAATATTACATATATATATACATATATATACACACACACACACACACACACACACACACACATATATATATATATATATATATATATATATATATATATATATATATATAACTGTGCATAACACAAGATAAATTGAGAAAACTAAAAATGCAATCATTGTTCTTTTTTAATATAATTCCATTCTCACCGATCGATTTTCGTGGAAAGAAAACGAATTCAGATACAATGTTATAGCAATCCGTTTATTCTATCGAACTTCAATACTATTACTGTTTGCAAAATAAAATAATAATAAAAAAACACATTAAAAAAAAAACAAAGAAGAAAAAATAAAATAAAATCAAAATCCCTTAAAAATATAAAAAGAATTGAAAATTAGTTTCTTTTGAAAAAAAAAATCCCAATTTTTTTCAGAATTTGCGGCCCCAACACAAATTAACCCATTTGCTTTTGTTCATGTTAGCGTCGGGTGTGCTTTTTTTTTTTTTTTTTTTCTTTTTTGTTTTTATTTTTATTATTTGGTTTGTGTCATTATTATTGTAAATTGTTTCCCCTTTTATTCCAAATATTTTAACAAAAGTTTTCTTTCGCTTTTTTCTCCTTTGAGAAATAAAAATGCTATAACGTTTCTAAATTTGAATGGCTCCAAAACCGAAAATCTATTAGATTTTTGTTATAAAATTGTCGCCTTAGTATTTCACTCGGGCGTTTAGCTATTACACAATATACATACGTAAGTCCTAACACTGACATACATACTTATACATATACTTATTCGACTAAGCTGAGCCTAGATGTGGCACAAGGCCAGTGAGAAACGAACTCACTAACTAATCTAGCTTTCTTATCATTGCACCACGGGAGGTACACTCGTACATATAGCGTCCCGTGCAGTACCCCCTCTCCACACTGCTGCTGTGATCTAAAGGAAAGGTAAGGTACCAATGCGGTTTGGTAACGGTATACACATCCATAATATCATAATTAATATATATATATATATATATATATATATATATATATATATATATATATATATATACGATGCATGCATTGTAATTGCCTTCAAGCAAAAATATAATATATACTTTGTTCAACAATGCTTCTAAAAATACAAACATCCAAAAATCTTATTCACTTCGCCGAAGAGCATAAGGCCTGGTTTTCTGTTATTATTCACTCAACGTCCCCTTACCTATTATGGTAGAGGCGTGTAAGTATCATTTGACAAGGTTAATTTCGCAGGGATTGTTAGCTATGTACTGTGGCCGAGGCGATATGGTCTTTGACTATGCCTGCTGAGGTCCCGGTTTCGATTTCTGTCAGAGGGAAGTCGTTAGTATACATCGCTGATGAGACTTAATAAAATCGAAACAATCTGTACAATGTTCTAGACACCGAGCGATCCTTTGCCGGGATTACACTTGTCAAGTTCATTTTCTAAAAAAAAAAAGTATCGAATTTTATGCGATACATGCATTGTAATTGCCTTCAAGCAAAAATATAAAATATAATATATATATATATATATATATATATA
This sequence comes from Doryteuthis pealeii, assembly GCA_023376005.1. Classification (NCBI taxonomy): domain Eukaryota; kingdom Metazoa; phylum Mollusca; class Cephalopoda; order Myopsida; family Loliginidae; genus Doryteuthis; species Doryteuthis pealeii. The sequence goes on along the minus strand of CM042170.1, from coordinate 71,245,874 downwards.
TATATATATATTATTTAACCCATAGAATTAATGTTAGCAATAAACACAAAGGCTATGTTTGGTTGCAAGGTTAGTTGGATGAGTGGGTGATTGTTTAGATTTTACGTCTTGTCAAATCTTGCTGTGTTATTTTATGCCGAAGATGGTTTTGTTGGGTATTCAAGAAAGGAAAAACAAAAGGAAGGAGAATGAATAGGGAATAAATGAGAAAAGTATTGGCATAAAAAGGTGCTCAATGCTAATAAAGCAGAGCAGATTTACAATCAATAATTATGATATTATGGATATTATAAACTAATAAATATAAGTTTCATGCTTACGTAATCTTCAGATGAGTCAAATGGTTGAGATTTTTTTTTTAAAAAACAGTAGTTTTTAGCGTTTATATAAACGTGAAGCGTGTTCACGCGATGGAATGTTATAATGCTAAAGTTTTATTTGTTTTTTTAAACTGAGGCTTGTTTAGCGTTTATATGACGTGAAGCTTTTATATAAACACTAAAAAACTACTGTTTTTTTTTTAAATCTCAACCATTTGACTCATCTGAAGATTGTATAAGCATGAAACTTATAGTTATGAGTTTATAACATCCATAATATCATAATTATTGATTGTAAACCTGCTCTGCTTTGTTAGCATTGAGCACCTTTTTATGCCAATACTTTTCTCATTTATTTTCTATTCATTCTCTCTCTCTCTCTCTCTCTCTCTCTCTCTCTCTCTCTGTCTCTCTGTCTCTGTCTCTCTCTCTCTCTCTCTCTATATATATATATATATATATATGTTTATGTGACCGTTTTTATTTTGAATTCAATATGGCTACATTGTTGCAATATTCACCGGAAGATAAACAGACAATACAAGGTAGGGGTTCAAACATTCGTTCTCAACAGATATTTAAAAAAAAAAGAAATTACAGTTATTCGCCCATTTCATTTATAACATAAAGAAAAAAGAAAGGAGGAGAAAGAAGAAAAGAAAAAAGAAGAGGAAAAAAAAGAAAAAGAAAAAATATAACCACACAAAAAAAACTTAAGCACGTACATTTCTGATATTCACCTCTGAAGAAATCGATAAGACAAAAACAACATCTTGTTTGTTTTTATTTTTATACGCATTGTAATTGCCTTCAATTCATTAATATATGTTATATATATATATATAATTTTAATTAATCATGACAAGCAAATTCGAAGAATACCATGTGCGACTTTAGGAACACTGTACAGCTGTTTCGACCTAATTTTGGTCTCATCATCAGTGTATACCTACGATCTCCCCCGACAGAGGTCGAAACAGCTGTACAGTGTTCCTATCGTCGCACATGGTATTCGCCGAATTTGCTTGTCATGATTAATTAAAATTATATAAATAAAATTTCTCTCCAAAAAAAAAAAAATTACACACACACACACACACACACACACACACAATATATATATATATATATATATACATATATTTTTAAATATGTATATATATATATTGCATATATTTTTAAATATATATATATATATATATATATATATATATATATATATAATATATTTAAAAATATATGTTTAAAAAATGAGTTTTAAAAAAATGAATAAAACAAAAATCTCTTCGGCCTAAAATAACCCCAGAAGGGTTGAACCGTAAAATCCAACCAGACAACCATCAGACCAACCCAACTAATAACGGCCCGTTGGCCATTACTGATGGAAAACTTCACAAATAAAAATAACCTGTTCCCTTTAAGGTTATCAAAATAATAATGAGAGAATCAATGAATTAATCATTCGTGTATGCCTCATCCATATCTGTGAAATATTGGAAGAGCTTTATTTTCTTTAAAGATGGTTGTCGCTTAAGAGAAGAACCCCTCTCCCATTATCACTGATAAAAAGAAACGACGAATGCATTGCGATGTTTTGGATCAATGATATTGATTTTAACAAAATGGGTTGTTGGAAGAAAGACAAAATATAATAACAAATCAATTAATCTGCTATTAAAATATAATATTTTTGAATGTGTGGACGTACTTGTATGTGATAGGGTCTGCTTGTGCGTGTGGGTGTGGATGTGTGTGTGTGGATGCCAGATGTGTATAGCAACAATTTCACGTGTTTATAAACCCCGTGAAGTATAAAATAACAACATTATGTAATATATATATATACATACGTATATGTGAAGAGAAAGTGGAAGTGAATCCGACAGTATGGGATATAATGAAAAATTGAAAAAAACACAAGTTCATAAAACGAGTAATGTTTATTTCGGATACGCTTCAGTGTTTCATTCTGTTTCAATAGTTCTTCATCAGGACTTCCGTTAATTTAAGGAAAAATAAATTTTATCACAGAGAATAAGAAGACTGTGAGAGTCTTTTGTTGGTAAGTCTATTTAATATATATATATATATATATATATATATATATATATTATATATATATATATATTATATATAGTGAACGTTTCTGATGACGGATAATCACCTAAAAGTGATGATCCGAAACCATTGGTAAGACGAACTTTTTTTTATTGGTGACTATAAATAAATAAATACAGAAGTAATTGAACACTTTATGATCATTCCTCCAATAATAATAACAAAGAATTAACTATATATAATATATATATATATATATATATATATATATATATATATATATATATGTGTGTGTGTGTCTGTCTGTGTGTGTGTGTGTGTGTGTGTGTGTGTGTGTGTGAATACTACCTGTGGCAAAATGTATGGATTTACGGCACTTAGAGAATATTAGTTTAATATTTTTATTTTTTTATTTAATAGTTAAGAAACTAATAACAGATGAGACGGAAAATGTGTTTCTTTCATATCTGAACATTCTGGCTTCATAGAATATTCCTTAAATAAACTAAATTAAATTATTCAAATTAATACTATATTTTTCATTCAAAATCATGTGATGAGGCTATAATCTTTACCAGAAGAAGTATACATATATACACACACGCACACTCACACGTATATATATATATATATATATATATATATATATATATATATATATATATATATATATCTTCTGGCAAAGATAATAACAATATGGATGCGCTTATAAAAGTATACATACATACATACATACATATATACATATATACATATATATATATATATATATATATATATATATATATATATATATATTAATGTGTATGTATTAGTAAATTACTATAGAGGCTATTTAAGTAATTGCATATGTGGAATCGTGAAACATTTCTTTAATTCTTCGTTTCTTCCATGAAATGAACATTAATTTTCTTTAATTGAATCGTTTTCAATTTTAAAAATTCCGGAAGGGGTGAAACGGAAAAGAGATCAAAATAAATCACTGTAATATATTTCTCTTTTCAAGCATACAAATTAAAAGCATGTATCACTCCCACACACACACACACACACACACACATATATATATATATATATATATATATATCACTCCCATGTATCTCTCTCTCTCTCTCTCTCTCTCTCTCTCTCTCTCTCTCTCTCTAAAAAAAATGGACTCTCTCGTCGATTTTCGACGCATGAGTGTTCATCCAGTGAACAACCCACACAGTGATTTGTTTATAGTGGTGAAGGCTTGTGTTGGACGAAGCTGTTTGAATTTCATATAGCGCTAATACCCTTGGGAAAGGTATGAATCCAATTCTCCCTCCAGCTATCGGTAAAATAGCAGGGCAGACTGGGTTCTTTAACCCTGGCTAGGTAACCAGTCTAGGAAAAAGAAAAACTCTGAATTCAAACCTGTTAAACCTAGCTTAAGAAATTGACCTTGTGTCACATCCTTCTCATGGAGAGGTTAGTAGATATATAAATAAATCAGAAAAGAAATGTTACTTAAAATCGTGCAGACACGTCAATATGTTGATTAATCGGCAGGGAACCTTTTTAGTTTTGTTTTAAAAGAAAAGCAACATTTTATAATAATATTTATGGGCGATAGTGTAATATTTAATATCCATTTTGATTTTATAATGTTGTACTAGAAATAATAAAAACCTGGTATGCTTGTCTAAGAAGAAAATTAACGTTTTATAAAGATATTGTTTAAGAGTAAAATTTGTAAAGGGCGAACTTATTAATGGGTGATAGTGTAATATCTAATATCCCTTTTAATTGTATAATGTTGCACGAGAAATAATAAAAAACGGACCATATGACCTCTAGGCACCTCTTTTACGATCTCGATTCATGAGGACATGTTTTTCATTTACACCGTCAAAATCCGATTGTTTGTTAACAGACGATTTTTAGAGTTTTTTTTTTAATTATAAAACTAACCCCTAACCCTAACCACTAACAAACAACCGGATGTTGACGGTGTAAATGAATAAAATATCCTTATGAAACGAGATCGCAAAAGGGGTGCCTAAAGGTCGTATGGTCCTAAAGAACTGCTATGTTTGTCTTAAAATTAAAAATAACTTTTTATAAAAATATTGTTAAGAGTGTACTTATTTGTCAGCGATACTGTAATATCTAATAATACTCACTGTTATCTTGAAAAATAAGTAAAACAACCCGTTTTGTAAATTTTAATCTTATTTTTTCATTGTTTTTTCTTAAATTCTTGACTACGTTCGTAACCAGTAGCTATTATTAGTACCCTAAAAAGCCAGGCCATTGTTTGCCACTAAAAACTACAGATTTGTTGTAATTTACAGGAAGTTAATACTCTAAAGGCTAAAAGTCATCTGAAGAAAGTTTAAAATTATAAAAACCTGGTATGTTTGTCTAAGAAGAAAATTAATTTAGGAGAAGAAAAAATCTGAATTCAAACCTGTTAAACTCCGCTTGAGAAATTGACCTTGTGTCACATCCTGCTCGTGCGGAAGGGTTGGTATATATATATATATATATATATATATATATATATATATTGGTGCGGTACAAAGTTTCTTGGTACAAGGTGATTCTAGGTGGGTCCTAATTCTCTACCAGTAGTTTGTTGTAGAGTTCAGGTTCCGTATGAGAGCTCAATGGTTAATTATTTTAAACAGAGCAAAGTTATTTGGGAATAAAAAGGCCTTAAATACCATGGGTATCGTGGTTATGGACCATTTCCACTCGCGAGTATGCTCACGAGCTTCTTCAGACCACTGATATATATCAGTGGTCTGAAGAAGCTCGTGAGAATACTCGCGAGTGGAAATGGTCCATAACCACGATACCCATGGTATTTAAGGCCTTTTATTCCCAAATATATATATATATATATATATATATATATATATATATATATATATATATATATATATATGAGCGTTTATGAGTGTATGTGCGTGTTTCTCTGTGTGCGTATCTCTGTGGCTGTGTATCTGCGTGTGATAATGTGTGTGTGTGTGTGTGTGTGTGTGTGTGTGTGTTTTGGAGGAATTCCACTTAACCTCTAACCGGTTTAACATTCGTAAATGCTTGTCTTTGTGTACGTGAACATTATGTTTGCTCTAAATACATCTCTTTGTTATTACTTAAACAATAACGGATTTTCTAATTGGCCAATTAGCGCTTCTTAGTAGATCCCGGGGGTGGAGTGGGGGTTTGGGGGGGCAGTCGGTGGTATAATTGATCAAGGGGGGGAGGGCGACGTAAATTATAGGGTGGCCGGTAGAAGTGAGTGTCGTCGGCGCATGGACTGAGGAGCAAAGGACTGTTGGCAACTCACTGAGTGGGTTGGGTGATTGATTGATTGATTGAAGAAATGATCTGGACTAACAAAATTAGTTTAGAAGTAAAAGAAAGTGGAATTACGGTCTATTTATTCAGAATTGGTTTGCTCAGTCGGTAGTGAATCCATCTTGGTAATCGCCAAGGTTCCTGGTTCGATACCTGTTCCCGTAAACGTAGTGTTGGAATATTTTGTGGTATATAGTTATAGCTTGTAAAATGAAAATGGAAGTGAATCCGACGGTATGTTGAAAAAATGAATAAAGGAAAGAAAGTATAGAATGGATAAAATAGGATTTATTTAATTGATTAAAATATCCTGTTTTATTTCATTGATTGAAATATCCTATTTAATGGATTAAAATAACCTGTTTAATGGATTAAAATATTCTATTTAATTGATTAGAATATCCTATTTAATTGATTAGAATATCCTATTTAATGGATTGAAATATCCTATCTAATGGATTAAAATATCGTATTTAATTGATTAAAATATCCTGTTTAATGGATTAAAATATCCTATTTATTAGATTAAAATATCCTGTTTAATGGATTAAAATATCTTATTTAATTGATTAAAATATCCTATTTCATTTAATTGATTAAAATATCCTATTTAATTGATTAAAATATCCTATTTAATGGATTAAAATATCCTATTTAATGATTAAAAAATCCAATTTAATGGATTAAAATATCCTTTTAATGGATTAAAATATCCTATTTAAATTAAATATCCTATTTAATGGATTAAAATATCCTATTTAATGATTAAAATATCCTATTTAATTGATTAAAATATCTATTTAATTGATTAAAATATCCTATTTAATGATCCTATTTAATATTTAATTGATTAAATATCCTATTTAATGATTAAAATATCCTATTTAATGGATTAAAATTTCCTATTTAATTGATTAAAATATCCTATTTAATGGATTAAAAATATCCTGTTTTATTTAATTGATTAAAATATCCTATTTTATCCATTCTATACTTTATTTCTTTTTTTAACATAGTTATAGCTTAGACGCGGCACAAGGCCAGAAGTAAGAGGCACCCAGTCAGAATCGAACTCACTAACAATGGTTTGCTAATGTACCATGCTATCCATTATTTCACATGAGGTGCCCTATTTTATGGTATATACTTATTTACTAAGCTTAGCTTAGATACGGCAAGAGGCCAAATAATGGGACGCCCGGTGTGAATCGAACTCACTAACAATGGACAGCGAATCTAACTTACTAACCATTACACTACATGAGGTACAATATATTTTGTGGTACATAGTTATTTACTAAGTTTCGCTTAGATGTGGCACAAGGCCGAATGTAAGGGGCACCTAGTGAGGCTCGAACTCACCAGTCATGATTTGCCAGTCTAACTTGCTAACCTAACATGAGGTGCCATATATTTTGTGGTATATAGTTATTTACTAAACATAGCTTAGATGCATGTGAAATATGTAATCTGATATGTGCGGTAAAGTGGGGAGCTGATGGTAGGTGTGGTTCTCCATCTTAGCAAAAACAATCTCCCTGGCCTAGCGCTAGCGAAAAGGGGATAGATTCCCTCAGTTAATACTGACTGAGGTGCAAAGGATTGTTGGCAACTCGCTGAGTAGGAAGGGCGATTTATGTACCAAAGAAAATACCTGGGGTAGCAAAAATGTTTTAAAACTTTTTATTTGAGTTCTTATTTAGTTTAATTGGTTTTTCTAATTTAATATAACATTTGTAGGTTAAATCGAACTTAACGGACCTAATTTCCACCATCGCATGTCACCCTGCCGAAAGAAAAAAATATAAAAAATGAGGGAATTTACCGAATTTAATGAAATTTTCAGTGTTGAAATATCAATGAATAAAATATATAATGTACCAGTTGTTTTTATTTAAAAGCTTTTATATTTTTTCAGGTCAGTTTACTTTGAACCACGTATCTTTGAGACGTAACAAAGATTCTCAAATCAGAAAATTTGAAGAAAAAGTCAATATATATATATATATATATATATATATATATATATATATATATATATATATATTATTTACATTCTGTGTTGCCTCAAGCGGCATACACAATCTCTCAAGTTTGCAATATATACACGTACACAAGCACATGCACGCACGCAAGCATATGCACTCACACATATACAAACGCACAGACAGAAAGGTAGCGGAGTTCCAACGTGGTGTAATGTTTAGCAAATAAAGTCTCGCATAACCTTGAACATATCTGGCACAAATAACGATCGGTGTTGACTGAGTCGACAGGTGTTGTATACGCATCACTGTGAACTTTCATGTGAAGCTTGAGACCACCAGCTGTTCGGCACACTTTTGTGCCGCAGGAACATAATAAGTTGGGGATCATAAAATATGTTGAGGATGATGCTGGGAATCAGAGTTTGGCATGGTAGAGACAACGATTGCAGTCGGGTAGCTCTCATGTGATTTCATGTGATTGTACAAGCCTGCTTTTGACAACAGGACCCGGTCACACTCATTACAGATCCACAAATCATCAGAAATCACCGACAGAGTTTCACGTTTTCAGCATGCTCTCCTGAGTTTTGCTCGTTCCACCCTTGCAGCTTCTAACTAGACACCCCTTCACACTATCACGAAACCTTTTTTTTTTGGCTTGTGCTATAGTCTTTTGCCAAAAAGGATCCCACCATTTAAAAGCTGCTGTAGTAGTCTAGACTCCAACGCATCTGATACCTCACCACAATTGCAGCAATGCTAGTTGTTTTGGCTTTGGTCAAGGCATCCGTATCTGGAACATGGCCTTCCCACTTCAGACCAAGGCAGTGCTGGTGGAATCTTTTTAAGCTGCCTCAGATGAGATTGATACAACGACCAAGGTTCAGAAGCAAAGAGCAAGGATGAAAACACACATGCTTGATACACATACACTTTAGTTGCAAGAGTTAGATCACCATCGGACCAGACTCTGTCTCCTAGCTTACTAAAGGACACAGATGCCCTGCTTATTGTCTGTTTGATGTCCGCACCAAGAGAACCGCCACTAGATAAAGAACTACCAAGGTAGACAAACTCATTGACAACTTCAAGATGTCAGGTTCCATGTTAGGATCACCAGCAACCGGGGTGTACATGACTTTACTTTTCTTAATGCTGTCAGACCAAATCAGGTACAAGCATTAGTAAACCAGTCCATGACCAACTGCACGCCCTGTCGGCTTGGACGTTAGACTGCACCGACTGTACCTCTATAGAGGGGTAAGGCTCCTCCAAATGGGGCCACCTGTTGGCCGTGGATGGCGAACCGTGATACTAAAGAATAGAACCCAGGTGACTTGCAATACTCCACTTTGGTCTTTTCCTGGGCTATACAGGCGGTCGGAGAGGCCCCCTCCGATCAATCGGCTGGTCGCATCAAGCCCCAGCACCTATATTACTGCCTCAGTCCTATTGCCTTTACGGCAAGCCCTAACCCTTTTTATCATATGGGTGCAAGAAGGTGGTGGCTGTGGGTCAACATCTGGGAATGACGTTAAAATCTGTCTAATGGTGAGGTTCCCGTTTTGGAGGTTTGGGGAATGTGGAGCACCCCTTCGTCACCATTGCTCCTTGGTCCACTCTGACCCGGAGTGGTAGTACCTGTTAAGGTCCCATCTATGGGTTAAATAGAAAAACATGAGTTTATAAACAAAATTTGATTATCCATTAAGAATTGATTTATTTCAAAACTTTATCGGCATTAAATGACCCACCGAGGTTGATATGCCGTAAAACAAAACAAAACAAACATGACCGACTACATTTCTTGACTATACATACATACATATATACATACATACATACTAATGCTTACAAATATACAAAGTTAATTTGCATAAGTTGTGAAAAGTTCTCGGTCCAACGGATGAGAAAATAACCTCTTTTTGAATTGGTCTAGATCAATGGTTCTCAACATTTTTTTACCAATTGACCCACTTTTAATCCTATTTTACTCTGGTGGACCCCCCCCCCATAGCAATTCGTTGTTTAAGAATCCCGTTGTATTTTTATAGTTAAATATATTTTACTTGTCTGGGTACCAAAAAATGTTATATGGTCCCCCGGGGTCCATATGAACCCCGGTTGAGAACCACTGGTCTAGATTGTTAACACATCAGTATTGATATGTATAATAGTATTTTGGTTTCATGCGTCAAGGTTATTTCTCCCTTGGTTGGACTGAGAACTCTTCAGGACTTATAACCTTTCCCCTGTATATTTTACAAGCATGTATTTATTGTTTTTCCTTTCTATTTTTAGGTAAGTACTGATTATTTTCCTCTAAACGCTGAACCAGTAAGTTCAGGTAAGTTCTTTATTACTGTTATATATACATGAACGGACTATATATATATATATATATATATATATATATAAAATGTTGTTCTGGTTTCAACGGGAGAAAATTTAATATTTTATAAAAAAGAAGGTCCGCAAAATGTATTGTTCTCAGAAAAAAATGTTTTATTCTTTTTATTTTGCATACGCAACACGTGTTTCAGATATTCTAGTATCTTCTTCAGGCTTTGATCAATACATATATATATATACATATACATACATATATATACATAGGTTTTGCGTGTTTCTGTAATTTTTCTGTTATGGCTGTTTAATAACGGTTGAACGCTACGTTATTTTTTTCAATCTTTGCGTGCGATTTGCGTGTGACCTGCATGCGACCTGCGTGCAAAAATTGAGAAAAAATGATGTAACGTTCCACAATCTTTGCACGTATATATATATATATATATATATATATATATATATATATATATATCAAACTTGTTGGTAAACACTTGCGGTAAGAAAAAAAAAAGGCAAATACTTTGATTGTAAAAATATACTACCAAACTTCACATGGGGAAAAATATTGAAAAAAAGAAATGACCAAGATAGTCGTACAAACCAAAAATAATCGACTGATACTAAAATACTTGTCCAAAAGAAGAAAAAAATTATTTATATATGAAAAAATATATATATATATATAATGGCAGTGTTATAAAATTTTTCTGTTTTTTTTTTAAGTATAAAAGGATATTGAAACTAAGAATTCAAATCCGTTAATATTGAAGAAATATGGCTGATTTTCCCGTTCCCCTTGGATGAATTATGTTACTAATACTTGTTTAAGTAGTAACTGACAGTAGTTGGCTTTCGGTTTTAAAAATATGGTAGCTAATTTTGAATTTGATGTACACAGAAATTCTGAACCTAATCGATTTTGATTAGAGGGAGATTTAGAAAATTATTCACTAGGGAGAAAATGTTCTTGTAATGTTTTAACTAAATTAAGTTTAGTGGTATCGAAAGAAATTGGTGTATCCCTTTTTTAACGGATTGGATAATTTTTTAATTGTAAAGTGTCGTTCGTAATTGAATTTATATATTTTTTTGTATTTTGAGTGACGAGAGGGAGGTAAGTATTGTTGTTCTATTACTTCTAGACATTACGCGAAATCATCAGACTTTTGATATAACACATCACTCAATATGTTCCGGGCTTGACATATAGACGGCATCACTGATAAAAAAAAATCCATATGATTTTTATTAAGTATAACCTTCAAATGGCACGTGTCAAATTTTGAGCCCGAAAATAAAAATAAAACTGTGTGTGTGTGTGTGTGTGTGTGTGTGTGTGTGTGTGTGTGTGTGTGTGATTGATGAATGTCGGGAAAAACATTTTTGGTTATCGTAGAAGCATGGAAAATATGTTGAAGACTCAAAGTAAAGATAGAATTAAAACACATAAATATTGTTCTTAATATTATTTTTTCCCAATATATTTCGTGTACCCTACTTTTTATCAAAGATATATATATATATATATATATATATATATATATATATATATATATATGGATGACTTTCGCGATTAACTTCGGTTATACCTAAATTTATTTCCATATCATAAAAGTTGTTATCTTACTAAAAATTCGTCGCAAAAATCGACTGCTATGTGAAATGCAAGCAGCTTGCAAACAGGATTTGAACTCGGATCGACGAGTCCATTTCCTACGACTCTAGCCATTACATCAAGGCCCATTAGGATAAAATAACGTTATCTATTCACACGTGTGACGTCCGCTTTTGCCAACTTCTCCACACGAGCAGGACGTGACACAAGGTCACTTTATTAAGCGGAATTTAGCAGGTTTGAATTCACAATTTTTTTTCTCCTAAACCGGTTGCCTAACGAAGGTTAAAGAGCCCAATCTATCTTGCTATTTACCAACAGATGAAGAGAGAATATTTGGATTTATATTGTCATATACTCATACACATATACTCATGTTGGGTATATACACAATCGAAGTTCTTTCACTAGAGAAGGGAGAGAGATAGACAGATAGACAGAGAGATGAGATGCATATTTGCATTACTTACTTCTTCGTCTGTTTGGCCATTCGATCCTCTAGCTTTGCCTTCTATTTTCTTGGTTGTTCGTCTTTCATTCATTTTCTTCTTCTTGGTCAGTCTTTTTGCCAAGACATGCATCAACCAACAACACCATGTTATTTCTTTAAACTTTTATTTACTTAACTAAACTAACTAAACACAGTGCGTTTTTGCTGGTTAGTCCATGCTCCTCGTCTGAAGTCCGAGCTGGTATTTATTTCACAAGTTCTCACGTAACTTCACTTGATTCTCAGCTTTCCTGCGTCTCGGGTCAAAGGTCTTCAACGGTCTGTATCTTTCCATGGAAAACTGCCACCCGTGACCTGAAACAAACATCCCTGCAGAACTCCAGGGTGTTGCCAATAATCTATGCCACCACAGAGATTATGCAACAATATCTTTCCCAGCGGTATGTGAAATGCAGGATTTGAACTCGGATCGACGAGTTCATTTCCTACGCCCCGAACCATTACACTACGCCCGTCTCCAGGATAAAATGACGTTATATACTTGCACGTGTGACGTCGGCTTTTGCTACTTGTATATTTGAAACCATTGGTCCATGTAAAATCCAAAAGTTGACATTCATAGCATCTTTGTTTCACCTCCCCCTCATCATCTTCTATCCTCATCCTCTGTGTTCTTTCAGATATTCCTCTGTGAACGGCTTCTATGCAATTACGTGTCTCTGTCGGCGTACGGATAATTCCTTTTGATCAACTTTGCCCGGCCCGTTTGCTAAAAATTGGCTTCGTTTTGATTTCCTGCAGAAATAGAGAAAGAGACAAACGACAGACGTTTCCGATTCGTGGATATTTCGTATTTTCCGAGACTACCGGAGTATAATCCACACTGTTTTTTGTTTTTTTTTTCAAAATTTAAAGGTCAAAATCCCTAGTGCGTACTATATACGAGGTTAAAAATGAGAATAGTTCCTAAGCAATGTCCGAATCTCTATTAGCTGTCCGGTAATGTTTATTCAGATACATTTTGTGATGTCAGGCGCGAAAATATCTTCGGCATATATATATATATATATATATATATATATATATATATATTCCCTCCAGCTATGGGTTAAATCGTAGGGCAGACTGGGCAAATCAGCATTGGGTAGGTAACCAGTCGAGGAGAGGGATAACTCTCAATTCAAAATTCCCTCCAGCTATGTGTAAAATAGTAGGGCAGATGGGCCCTTCAGCCTTGGGTAGGTAACCAGTCTAGGAGAGGGATAACTCTGAATTCAAAATTCCTGAGGTCGGTCGTTGATTGGGTTTGTGGCAACCCTTGATGCAACAATTCTCTCCTATCGACTATGCCAAAAAGTGTGGAATGGTCCAACAATAGCCTTCACCACTATAAACAAATCACTGTGTGGGTTGTTCATTGTATGAACACTCATACGTTGAAATCGACGGGATAGTCCGTCGTCATATATATATTATATATATATATATATATATATATATAAGTAAAGTAAAGTCAACGGGGCGGCCTAAAGTCGGTATCAGCCAGTCAGCGAGGGAGTCTATCCCCATTTCAATAGCGCTAGACCAAGGAGATTGTTTTTTTAGCATCTGAAGTGGAGCGCCACACCTACCATCAGCTCCTTACTTTACCGCACAGATCCCTGTGCTACTCATACGCTGAGTTGGCGGGGACCGGTATCGAACTAGGAACCTTGTAGTTTCTACATTTATCCAAATCATGTGAAACGAGGTCAGTTTTTAAACAGAATAAAGCTGGTCTGAATTTAGAGTTTTCCTTCTCCTAGACTGGTTTACTGACCTCACTACTTTTTGCCATAGCCGTGGTGAGAAAATATGGATTAATGTTTCTTCCAAGAGAATTAGCGTGAAGTGAAAGGCAAAAAAGCTATGTCCAAGACTAGAACTCGGGTCACCGATTTATTCAACGATAACCGTTACGCAAGGCACGGCTATAACTTTAGATATAATTCGATCTCGTTCCTAGAAATTGATAATTGATTTGTAGTCACGGATCAGTAATTTATGGAATAAATTTCTGAAGCAATAGTCTTCACCTTATGTCTGAATTTGACCTTACAACACTGTTACTCATGTTTATATCAACACCAATTTTTTAAATTTATATATATATATATATATATATATATATATATATATATGTGTGTGTGTGTGTGTGTGTGTGTGTGTGTGTGTGTGTTTGTGCGTGTGTATAAACCACCTCCTGCTCCCCCTCTCTCTCTCCCTGGCTGTCTGTCAGTCTGTCTGTCTGTCTGTCTGTCTCTGTCTGTCTGTCTTTCTCTCTCTCTCTCTCTCTCTATATATATATATATATATATAGATATATATTAATATCAATCAATCACCTCCTCCAATATCTTCCACCCCTCTCTCTACACACAAGCACACACACACACACACACACACACACACATATATATATATATATATTATGTGTGTGTGTGTGTGTGTGTGTGTGTGTGTGTGTGTGTGTGTGTGTTTGAGGCGCGTGGTCGAATGGTTAGAGTCATGGTAAATCGACTCGTCGACCCGAGTTCAATTTCAGGACGAAGCTGTTGGCTTTTCCATGGCGCTAATACCCTTGTGAAAGGCATGAATCCAATTCTCCCTCCAGCTATGGGTAAATAGCAGGATAGACCGGGCTCTTTAACCATGGCTAGGTAACCAGTCTAGGGGAAGGAAAACTCTGAATTTAAACCTGTTAAACTCCGCTTAAAAATGACCTTGTGTCGCATCCTGCTCGTACGGAGGGGTTGGTAAAATATATATATATATATATATATATATATATATATATATATATAGTTTGCTATATTTATTAGTAACGTGTGTTTTGATATCATTGATAAAGAATGTACATCTAAGTTAGGGTAGCGAAAAAATAAAGTAACAGTTCTTAGCAACTGATAGATTTTTCATAATATATATATATATATATATATATATATATATATTATATATATATATACATTTGTGTGTTGTTGTGTGTATGTGTGTGTGTGTGAGTACGCGTGTTTATATCTGGCGTTCCATCGTCGTGTTATAGATGGCATGCTAGTCCTGCAAATCCATTTCTATTGAATAATTGAATATATTGAATTTGCTCCTCACTGGATGCCCCGTAATTGCGACCTTTCTTCTTTTGTCGAGTCAAATATGTTGGATATATATATATATATATATATATATATATAGAGAGAGAGAGAGAGAGAGAGAGAGAGAGCAGATATAGAAATGCCTCAAACGACTTTTTATGCGATTTTGGGCAAAAAAATAAATTGATAATCGTTTTATCTGTGAAAATAAAGCTGATTTATTTTAGCCTGTCTGTCTGTTTGTCTGTCCGTTTATCGTCCATGTCTTTGTTTTGCCATTGAATGTCCTGACTGTCCATCTGGTCATCGGCTTAATTTTCTCACGAACAAACAGAAATCATTTTTTAAAAGTATTATTTCAATCAGATTATTTCTTGGTTTTTTTTTCTTAGGAACGTTTTTTGCCCATTATGTGTTGAATGCGGTTTTCTGTATTTATTGAAACTGAAAAACAAAAACAAGAAGATGAAGAAACGAAGTAAAATTGCAAGAAACGTGGATGATGATGAAGAAGAAGAAGAAGAATTTAGAAAAAGAAGAAGAAGAAGAAGAAGAAGAAGAAGAAGAAAAGGAAGAAGAAGAAGAAGAATTTAGAAAAGGAAGAAGAAGAATGATTTAAAAGAAGAAGAAAAAAATGATTTAAAAGAAGAAGAAGAAGAAGAAGTATTTAGAAAAGGAAGAAGAAAAAGAAAATAATTTAGAAGAAGAGAAGAAGAAGAAGAAGAAGAAGAAGAAGAAGAAGAAGAAGAAGAAGAAAAATTAGAAAAGAAGAAGAAGAAGAAGAAGAAGAAGAAGAAGAAGAAGAAAGAAGAAAGGAAGAAGAAGAATTTAGAAAAGGAAGAAGAAGAAGAAGAAGAAGAAGAAGAAGAAGAAGAAGAAGAAGAAGAAGAAGAAGAAGAAGAAAAAGAAGAAAAGAAGAAAGAAAGGAAGAAAGAAGAAGAAGAAGAAAGAAGAAGAAGAAGAAGAAGAAGAAAGAAAAAGGAAGAAGAAGAAGAAGAAGAATAAGAAGAAAGAAGAAGAAGAATTTAAAAGAGAAAGAAGAAGAAGAAGAAGAAGAAGAAGAAGAAGAAGAAGATTCTGTCATCTCTTAACGTTTTATTCAGCTGCCAATCGATCCCAATTCCAAAATTGATTTACTTTTTTATAATTCTATTTTTATGGTTTTATGAAACCCAAACTTTTTTTTGTTAAATATGCATAATTGATTTTTGTGTCAATCTAAGATTTATTTCTGTTGAAATTAAATTCTATCAAAAGAGAAATATTAATTTAAATCTCTAATTCACAATTCATTCAGACCTGTATCCTCACCCCTACTCCTTTTAGAAAAATGTCTTAAATTCGTAGATAAAGCATTATCTTTGCTTCAAAGCGTTTACAGAAACAATATTTTCATGTTCATAGTATTTTTCTTTTGGATATTCACACTTGTGTTCCTTAATTGTACAACCGTTATCATCTTGCAACACCCTCTGGTTAAAAATGAGACCGTCCAAATCGTTTAAAATTGAATGCAAAAATGTAAATCCTGATAATCTGGTCTCACTTATCTGCCAAATTTTTATTTGGAACATTCCGATTTTATCATTAAGAAAAAAAGGAAAGGGAAAGGACATGTGATACAGAATAATATATTAAGAAAGAAAGAAAGAAATAAAGAAAGAGAGTTTGGGAAACATAGAGAGAAACCACAAGGTTCCTAGTTCGATACCGGTCCCCGCCAACTCAGCGTATGAGTAGCACAGGGTTCTGTGCGGTAAAGTAATGTGCTGATGGTAGGTGTGGCGCTCCACCTCAGATGCAAAAACAATCTCCTTGGTCTAGCGCTATTGAAAAGGGGATAGACTTCCTCGCTGATTGCCTGATACCGACTTTAGGCCATCCCGACGAAAAAAAAGAGAGGGAGAGAGCGCGGAAGGGATTCAATCGAAAATAATGAAAAGAAGAAAAGAAAGAAGGGAAGAAATAAAACACTGAGAGATTGTTAGATCAAGATTATTACACTTTTTATATATTGAACTATTTAGCAATAGCTCTTTAGTAGACATATCAAACGTTGTAATAATTAAATTATCCTACTGGGTATATCTACAGATCTGCTAGTATTGATTAAAATCTCTAATCCACAATTTATTCAGACCTGTATCTTCACCCCTAACCCTTTTAAAACATGGTCTGAAATTCGTAGATAAATCATTATGTTTGCTCCAACGCGTTCTCAACACGAGTATCCTCATGCTTATTGTATTTTTCTATCTTAGATACTGTCTAAAATTCTGCAATCTGTGACCTTTGTGATTATTTTTTACCTTTGGAATTATTGTCCGTATCGGCTGGAAAGCGAGGGAGTCTATCCCATGTTCGCTAGCGCTAGACCAGGAAGGTTGTTTTCGTATTTGAGGAAGAGCGACACACCTACCATCAGCTCCTCACTTTACCGGACAGAAGATATGCTACTCATGCGCAGAGTTGTAAAGAGCCAGGATCGAACACAGAACCTTGTGATTCCTACGCAGATGTTCTACCGCCTAAGTTGAACCGATGATAAAATAATAAAGATAAGGATACTCGTCTTTATAAAAATCTAGGTGTAATTTATGAGGAAGTGCGTCCCGGTCCCCTGCCTCCGAAATTGCTGCTCGGTGAATTTTAAAATAACGACCCCAAGCTTGTGTTAAATATAGGGAGGAGGTAAATTTCACGGGGTAAAATAGGTTTTACCTATTGTTTATCTATCTATGTATCTATCTCAGTCTATTCAAAACTATCCATCTTCATATCTATCTATCTATCTATCTATCAATTAAATACTAATATTTTCTTTTATTACGATAAATAAACAAGAATTACGATAAATAAACAAGAATTATGACAAATTACGATAAATAAACCGAATTACGACAAATTACGGTAAATAAACCAGAATTACGACAAATTTCTATAAATAAACAAGAATTAAGACAAAAAGAGACCCCCCTCAAATACATTTAACGCCCTAAGTTGGTTGTTTTCTTTCAAGTAACACGGATGTGGCGCCTACATTGGGGTCGTTATTTTAAAATTCACCGGGTAGCAATTTCGGAGGCAGGGGACCGGGACGCACTTCTTCATAAATTACCAAATCTGATATAATGATGACTGATATCAGAAGGGGACACCGTATGTAATTATAGTCTTTTTGTATCTAGAGTTTCACGCTCTCTTTTCTTTTTTTTTCTGGTTTATGTCCGATGTCTGAGAGTAATGGAATTTCCACTGGTGCCAATGTTTCATTCGAGACAAGTCTGCGACTATCTGATCTTGCATCCATAATGGGAACTTCTACAATACCGTTCCAATCTCTTCTCCAAGAATGGCCAAGCGAAATAGCTTTGGACTACAAGAAGAAAACACAAATGTTGATGAATTTCTTTTGTAACTTTGGAAAAATCTACTCTGTCAAAGAATGCCAGGAACAAGACCATCTTCAAGACAAATGGCAGGGGAACAGAGCAGGTTGAATGGATGGATTGACGTGTTTCTGGAAACCGTTAATAGGATTCAGTGAGGTATTCCCAGGATTAGGCGAACCTATATATTAGCTAAACTATTCTGCTATTTCGTAACCGACGATTCGGTTTCAAATCCTGGGCTGAAGCTATTTATGTGTCTCTTTTTGGAAAGACGTGATTCTATCTTTTCTCCACCTCTCTCTCTCTCTCTCTCTCTCTCTCTCTCTCTCTCTCTCTATATATATATATATATATATATATATATATATATATATATATTTGGGAGAATATGTGCTTAATTGAAGTCATACCTAATTTTGAAAGTTAATTAATTAATGATTAATTAATTAGGCGGGCATACCTATTTAAATGTAAGGCTAAACAAATCGAGAAAAATCAATTTGTTAGGCCTCATCAGCAGAGCTATAGATAGGAAGACCGCCTGCTGATGAGGCCTAATAGGCCGAAATGTACATACAGAGATTGATTTTTCTCGATTTGTTTAGCCTTACATTTAAATAGGTATGCCCGCCTAATTAATTAGTTATTAATTAATTAGCTTTCAAAATTAGGTACGACTTCAATTAAGCACATATTCTCCCAAAAGTTGTCGGCTAAAAAAAGCCATATCATAAACACATCGCTTGTGTATTTACTTCTCATATATATATATATATATATATATATATATATATATATATGGAGAATAAGTGCTTAATTGGAGTCGTACCTAATTTTGAAAATTAATCAATTAATAATGAATTAGGCGGGAATACCTATTAAATGTATGGCTAAACAAATCGAGAAAAAATCAATCTCTGTATGTACATTTCGGCCTATTAGGCCTCATCAGCAGAGCTATAGATCGGAAGACCGCCCTGTGCGTGATTTGAAACCGGACCGTCAAGCTGACAGGCCGATCCATAACCCAACACCAAACGAACTTCGTTTGGTGTTGGGGTTATGGGATCGGCCTGTCAGCTTGACGGTCCGGTTTCAAATCACGCACAGGGCGGTCTTCCGATCTATAGCTCTGCTGATGAGGCCTAATAGGCCGAAATGTACATACAGAGATTGATTTTTCTCGATTTGTTTAGCCATACATTTAATAGGTATTCCCGCCTAATTCATTATTAATTGATTAATTTTCAAAATTAGGTACGACTCCAATTAAGCACTTATTCTCCAAAAAATTATCGGCAAAAAGCCATTCTAAACTAACCTTGTTTACACATATATATATATATAGTCATCCACAGACACGTATTTCGACTTATCAAGTCACTTCAGTGTGGCTAGACATTTGTAAGCTACCTACAGCCGGGATTGAAATCCGATCGGTTCAGTGTCAGTCCGTCACCTTAAACATCAGGTTGTCATCACCTACAGAATTACGAAGGGGATTTTATCTGTTTTAATACACACATCGCTTTGTATGTAAAGGCCATCATAGAGTGTTCCATCCCTTTTATAGGAAAGCGATGCGTTTACGCTTTTAGTTGGCGGTCATCAGCGAACCCCCCCCCCCCAGAGTGCTCAACCCTAGGGGTATGGGGCGCATATATATTAAATGAAAACCTACAAAAATTGAATAATATATTAAAGACAAATATTTATATATTTTTTTAAAATTAAAGAAAGACAAATCTTTTTTGTCTTCCATAATTTGCGTTTTATAAACAAAATTGTCAGAAATATTTTTCTAAAGTGTTTTCCACCATTTGTCATTTTCAAATGTATAATCAAATTATTATTTTGTTTATTCTTTAAATCGCAGTGAAACTTTGGTTTCTAATTTCTTATATATTTTCTCTACAGAATTTAGAAGGATTTTGAATGTTTTTCAGTTGTAATAGCATTTTTTGTTTGCCTTGGTTTGGTTACTTTGTTTAAAGCAACTACACCAGGGTAACTCCGCCATTTTACATTTAAAAAATAGAAAAGATGTATTCCAAAAAAAAAAGATGAATTTATTCATTTATTGTGAAGTCAACCAAAAGTTTCGGGGTTATTTCCTAATTGAGTAACATGAGTGACCCAGAAAAACAGAACACAACATATTTTATTTATTCAATTTCCCATTAAATTAACCCTAAACCCAACCCTAATCGTAACCCGAACCCTAACCCTAACTCTAACCCAAACTCTTGTTGGACTTAAACTTTAAAAAAATTGAAATTAAAATTAACAGTTTTATTATAAAATGTGTGGGTTCTGTTTTTTCTGGGTCACCCTGGAATATTATGTTACTCAACTAGGGGAGGTTAGGGTTAGGGTTAGGTTTTAGGGTTAGAGTTAGCGTTAGGGTTAGTTTAATGGGAAAATAAATAATCTGGGTTCTGTTTTTTCTGGGTCACAAAGTAATATTATGTTACTCAACTAGGGGGGTAGGGTTGAGGTTTAGGGTTAGTTTAATTAATAGTATAATAAATAGATAATTTGGGTTCTGTTTTTTCTGGGTCACTCTGTAATATCATGTTACTCAACTAGGAAATAACCAGTTTCGGTTTTTATTAAACCATCATCAGGACATTAAGATTGAAAATGTGTTGTCTGAACAAGGATGGATATTTTTTTAATCACCGGGAGATGAGAAAGTGTATACAGAGAAAAGCTCATAACCGTTTGTCAACGTTTCCTTGTCCATCTTGCTATTCAGATGGCTGGCTGGTTGGTTGGTTGGTTGGTTGGATTTTACGGAATGTCAAATCCTGAGTTATTCGAATAATAATAATAATAATTAAACTTATTGTGTACAGTGGTCAGGTGCACCACAACTCATCAAAGTCTCATGTCTAATACACAGAATAATATATTAGTTTCAGGAACATGAACAGTGTACAGTAATAATATACATGTATGTGTGCGCATGCGTGCATATGTGTGTGGAGAGGGATATCAGGTATAGTGTTGGCGGACTACAGGAAGCATGGAGGCTTTGAAAGATGCAGTGTTTCGGCAGCCCGCAACGGAGGCAGGCAGCTTATTCCATGCCTCGGTAATTCTGAGCGTGAAAAAATGTTTCCGAAAGTCATGTGAGCAATGCTGTTTTCTGACTTTGTGTTAGAAACATGGAGATAAAAAAAAATATTCCGAATACCATTGTTTTATTTATTCTTGTTAGGTTATCAAGTTTTTAGAATCTTTCATTACCACTCCTGTTCAGAGTGTACATGGGGGTAATGGGTACTCCGCATTCCCTAGAGCTCCAGAATCGGAATTTCACCAATATAATTTAACGACATACCCAGGAGACTAAGACCCTCCGATATCAAACTGGCTATGAATAAGAATTTACTTAGATAAATAAATAGATCTTCTTTTATAGATTACTGTTACTAGCAAAATAAAAAAACGCCCTCTGGGCGACGTAAAATAAATACTACCTGAGGGATGGGAGTTGAACATTTAATATCAGAGAGTTTGTATCATAAGTAAAGTAAAATCATCAAATTTATTATAGGAATAAAAATAAAATAAATTTATTAAAGGAGTAAAAAATTAAAAAAATTGAAATGGAAACTTAGTTCTGATAACTTTAAATATTTATTAAAATAAAACAAACTATATATAGATAGATAATACCAGGTATGTATTTATTAAAACTTGTATAAAAAACCAATGAGGACTGTCTAACATTGCATGCTCAAATTTTGACTCCGATCAATCGGCTGGTCACGTCAACCCCTAGCACCTATATGATTGCCCCAACCCTATTGCCCTTATGGCAAGCCCCAACCCTTTTTATCATATGGGTGCTAGAAGGCGGTGGCTGCGGGTCTACATGTCATGGGAATGACATTAAACTCTATCTGATGGTGAGGTTCCAGTTTTGGAGGTTTGGGGAATGTGGAGCACCCATTCATCACCATTGCTCCCTGGTCCACTCTGACACGGAGTGGTAGTACCTGTTAGGGTCCCATCTATGGGTTAAATAGAAAAATATATTTATAAAAATATTGTATTATCCATTAAGAATTGATTTATTTCAAAACTTTATCGGCATTAAATAACCCACTGAGGTTTATATGCCGTAAAACAAAACAAACCAAACCAAAATCAAATTTTGAGTGTATTTATTCTATGTTATGACAATTTTAGGTAGTGTGACGTAAGCAGTGACGTAGTTTTTGTTACAGACAAAAACCGGAAGCGAATCTACATTATTAATATATATGTGTGATGTGCTCGGCGAAGCATGTCCTCTAATTTTAAAAGCTCAACGATTTACTTTGCCTGATATAAATTGCACGGCATTTGCGTTGTCCTGTTTGTGGTAGTTTATGAAAAACTGGAAAGTAACTGAAAAATTAAACATCAAAAGGGCTTGATAATTAATAGGCATTAATAGAAAATTTCAAAAAAGCGTGAAATTGATGGTTTTTAATCACAAAATTGAAACTTTAATGTCAGTGATATTAAAACATAAAATGTTATCTTAGTTATTTAGACATCAAATTAAATAGAATAAATAAAATATCAACCCCCCTCTCTCTCTCCCTCTCTCTCTATTTCTCTCTTTTTATATCTTATTATAATGGAGATTGTGTGTCTGAAGCCGAAACTAAATCACTACTCAAGTCACAATTCCCTTAGTTATTGACGTCACATTCACCATGAATTTATTTTTATTTAAACCTCAGTTATTGATAAAATTGTTATACCTTATTAATACTGTTGACTATCTACATTCTAATAACATGCAATTGTATTTATATATGCAACAAAATAGCGGATTACAGTGTGAACAGGAAAGCTAATTTGCATATTGATATTAAAAGTTTAATTTTATTAAATATGCGCTTGGTATTATTGATTTCTAATTGTTTGTTTTTTTCTTAATGAATATGAGCAAAAAACTCGGGGATAAATCTTAAAAGAAATCCTTTAATATAAAGAAAGAACAGTAATTTTATTCTTTACTTCCTAATTTAACTAAATAGTTAAATTAGGAAAATTCAGCAATAAAAGGAGGGAGTGATGAAAAATGATGGAAGACTTAGTTTCAAAGTTGTTCTATTCTTCGATTATACCCCCTCTGTTTCAAATCATTTTATTTGGATTTTTATTTAGTTTCAAAAGTATTTCAAATTTAACATATTTCATTACATTAAAATTCAAATACTTGCACTCGGAGGGTGCATATATTTGCTAGTATATATAAAGATACTAGCAGAGTTGACCCGGTGTCGACAGGGGGATGTTTTAGTTAGCCCCGCAGATCCATTATTACTGAATCGTGAGTAGAACCCTCGTGTTGATGACCCATTTAAATCCCTATATAAAAAATAGACCTTGCATTGATCCAGCTACTCTGAATAGAAATGTTAATGACTACTATCTAAAATATTGAATGAAAAAAAATCCATGCTGTTATCATTTACATTTAAAGAGAAGTAAAAGTATATTCTCCACAGAAAAAATATAACCAGGAAGAAAGAAAGACAGAAAGAAAGATAGAAAGAAAGAAAGAAAGAAAGAAAGGGAGTAGGGGAAGATAGAGAGAGGGGGTGAGCACACGGAAGCAATAACGCTAATATGTTACAATCGAATATAATAAAAAAGATGAACAGAAGGAAAGAAAGAAAAAGAGAGAGAGAATGTGTGTGTGTATGTGTGTGTGTGTGTGTGAGAGAGAGAGAGAGAGAGAGAGAGAGAGAGAGAGAGACGGAGAGAGAGAGAGAGAGTGAGAGTGAGTTAAACCATGATTATACTTTTTTACATATTGAAATATTTAGAAATAGCTTTTAAGTAAACATATCAAACGCTGTAATGATTAAATTATCATACTCTGGCATATCCACAGATGTTATTAGTCAAATTATGAATACGATTATAAACAAGAACTTATAGGAAGCACGTGGTGTAATGGTTAAGGTCATGAGAAATGGACTCGTTGCCCCGAGTTCAAATCCTGGACGTGGTAACTGCATTTCACTTAGCGCTAATACCCTTGGGAAAGGTATGAATCCTACTCTCCTTCCAGCTATGGGTAAATAGTAGGACAGACTGGCCTCTTTGACTTTGATTAGGCAACCGGTCTAGGAGAAGGAAAACTCTGATTTAAAACCTGTTGAACTCCGCTTAAGAAATTGACTTGTGTCGCTTCTGCTCGTGCGGAGGTGTTGGTAAATATATATATATATATATAAACACGAACTTAAATGCCGTCTTCGTGAGTTTCGGTCGATGGAAAGCCACTTCAGACCAGATGTTACTAAGTGATCACCCTTATAATTATTGACCTGGCTCATAGCTTCTTAACTTCTGATATCTGGCGAGAACTGGTGTGTCGAGTATGACTTTGACCGTAAGCCAAAACTTTTGCTGTTTTACTTTCACTTTCATTATCGACAGAACTAGTTCACCTATTCCTACTTTCACTTTCGCTTTCCCTACGTCTGCTTCGACGTTTCCTGTGACAGACTTTCATCTCTCCTCCACCACCGCCACTACCACCGCCACCGAATATCCAGTAATAGAACGGACATTGCTTTTACCGCCCCAACCGTCACAGCCACCAGGCTTTCCCGGTGCGTAACAGACTTCACCTGCGCCGAAAATGTAACCAGTCGATATTTGGCCATCGGTAGTTATATCTCCAGTACAACCATCTGTGTCTGTGCCCGTGCCTCCTCCTCCTCTTCCAATAAGCCGGCCTTTGTCGCACGTTTCCCGCTCTCTTCCAGTGGTCCACAAAGCCCTCGCTCGTCGACGGAACAGAGAAGAAGTGCAAAGGGGAGAAAAAAGTATTAATATTTTTAGTCGGGGTAATTTACTCGCTGGTTGCAATCGGAAGGAGAAGGAAGAAAAACACGTATAAAACGGGAGAAACTAAAGGTTTTGATTTTTGTCTATCGATGCCAAACTCTAATCTCCACCAGATGGCGCTGCGAATTAATTCTTGGGCGGTGTCATATTTTTCTCTTGTAGGATTAAGTCCGGGATGAATAATGGGTGACGAAAATCAATTTTCAGTTTGGCGCAAATATTTTTGTGTGCACGTGTTGTTTTGTATTTTTTTTGTTTTTTTGTTGTTATTGTTGTTTTGTTTTTGTTTTTGTTATTTTTTGTTATTTATTTTTGTGTTTTTTTTTTCGGTTTTTAAGTGTTCGGTTTTCAGAGTACGGATTTATAATTTGTTCTATTCGCAATAAGATTTTTTTCTTTGTCTTTCTCTATATTTTCTGTGTTTTCTTATCAATCTTTTTATAGTAGGAAATTGATAGAATAGACGAGTAAGCAGATAGATAGACAGAAAGGTAGGGACAACCTTTCTTAGGCGGTAGCTACATACCTCCCTACCTACTTCCCTCACTCTGAGGCCAACCCCCCGGACTATCAAATTTCCTCTGATTAACATTAACACATTTGATCAACACATATGACCCATACGCCACTATCAAATTTCTCTTCTAAGTCAACCGACTGACCCCATAGAAAAATATTTAAAAAATTCCTGCAAATCAACCCACCCGTCTTTACCTCACCTGTCACCCATTCACCTTTTCACTGAAAAAGCGAATGTACTTATATACAATAAAGCTCTGAAGAAGCTTCATTCAATATGAGGCGAAATATCAATTGAATTTATTCGGTCCGTGCAGTTTTATTCCACACTTTCCTCTATTCTCAACCACATTTTGTCGGATTTATTAAAATCCTTCACTCCTCATATATATATATATATATATATATATATATATAAATATAATATATATATAAATCATCCTCACGACTATTATTCTTCATATTTATTTTTCACTTTTGCACACACACGCACACACACACAGAAACACACATATGTGTGCATGAGTGTTTGTATGTGTGTGAGATAGACAGACAGATAAAGAGAGAGAAGAGAGAGAGAGAGAGAAAGAGAGAGAGAGAGAGAGAGAGCGAGAGAGAGAGAGAGAGAGAGTTTGGGTAAAATTAATAGATAATTATAAAGATTAAGAATCAAATAGTTTATTTATTGATAGTTCTATATTATATTAGACATTTAAAAATGTTTCGATTATATATAGATATATAAAGGACAGTTGTGTGAATCTGTACGTCCGGAGGAAACTATGAAAAGAAAATAATTAACCACAAAGTATATATATATATATATATATACATTCACTATCACCAGAGCTTATTTTTGAGCAAAAATAATATAGATTTGATATATATTATTGAAGATAATTAAAAAATAAAATTTAAATGATAACAACATGGAATTTATTGTATTAATATTGTGTACATACATTTCTGTTTTCAGAGTGACTGGATCAACGCAAGGTTTTTTTACGTAGTGATTTTAATGGGGCATCCAACGGGGATCCAACTCACAATTCAGTAATAAGGGATCTGCGGGACTAACTTAAAAGAACCCTCTACTCAGGCGACACCGTGTAGCCGCTGCTAGTTAAATATAAATATATTTGTATATTTAATAATGGATATGTTTTAAACGTCCACAATAGTTTTCAAATATTGTCAAATCATTATCAGGAATCTTATTTTCTCTTTTATATTTTATTTTTTACACATATTGTCATTGGATTCATTTCACACACACACACACACACACACACACACACATACATACATATATATATATATATATATATATATATATATATATATATATATATATATATATATATATATACGTCTTTTAGCGGTTATTGTTGGTGGTTGTACCAGAGTTTGATCACCTCTGATAGGGTCAGCAGGGCGAGGGAAGTATGAAGTTGGAAGACCCGAAACTTCCCAATGAATCCGACGGATGACATCACTGACGACAACCACCAGCGCCCCAAATGTAGGAGCGTATATTTAATATATATATATATATATATATATATATATATATATATATATTATATATATATATGTGTGTGTGTGTGTGTGTGTGTGTGTATGTGTGTCTGTGTGTGTGGTATTTTATATAACTATTTTGGTGTACACTTTCTTGTTCCTGTTAGCGTAAAACAACCTCCCCTTATTTATATTCCATTCTGCTGCGCCTTCCAATCTGGCAATTAATATTCATAATTTTGAGGGTCATTAAGAGACGAATTTACATCCACTTGTCTGTCGGCATCGCAGCACGTATCTTCGCTTGACCAGAAATAAAAATCAATCGTTCACTCTTCGATTTCCAAGAGTGCACCAAGCCAAATTCTGCCGTCGACATTCTGACATTTACATCTACCGGACAGATGTTGTTGGCATACATACATGTATAAATACACATATACATATAAATATTCGCATATACTCATGTATATATATATTTACCAACCGCATGGGCAGGATGTGACACAAGGTCATTTTTTAAGCGGAGTTCAACAGGTTTGAATTCAGAGTTTTCTTCTCCTAGACCGGTTGCCTAACCAAGGTTAAAGAGCCCAGTCTGTCCTACTATTTATCTATAGCTGGAGAGAAAGTAGGATTCCTACCTTTCCCAAGGGTATTAGCGCTAAGTGAAATGCAATTACCACACCCAGGATTTGAACTCGGGGCGACAAGTCCATTTCCCATGCCTTTAACCATTACATCACGCGCTACCATACTCATATATGGATGCATACATTCGCATAAATATACAAGGTGTAGTAATAAGTTAAATTGTCGGAATGGCCTACTATTGGTATCAGCCGGACAGCGAGGGTTTTTACCCCTTTGCGCTACCATAGATAGCTTTTCTTTTCTGATGAGGAACACGACATCTTCTACCAATTCACACTTTGCCACGCAGATCAGATTACTCAAACTATGCTACTCATGCGCTTCTTAAGCCGATGCTCTACTGACTGGAGAAACTTCTTCTTCAATTAAATTTTAATTTTTCTTTTAAATTGTCGATGTACAAATTTGACAAAATGGAATGAAGTCCAGTGTATATTTTTAATTTCTGAACTGGGATTCATACATTCATTGGCATTGCAGTCACGGAAGACTATATAGAGTTCTTGTGCCCCTGAAGTCACAGCGCCTTCTGTGACTGTGAAGTCCGATGTTTGAAAAACATTCTCGACCACAGATGTTGCAATTGAAGGCTGTCCCTGAAGATGTTGACGTGCCGGTGCTTTGTTGCCCCTCTTGGATTCAAGGTGTTGCGCCATGGGATAAATACTTTGAATAAGAATAAAATGCCAAGGAAAACATAACTTAATAAATAAAATAATTAATTTATCTACGTTATTCGGACTATTGTCCTCATCTTCATTGTTATTAATACATTTCTCCGGAGTGCACATCGGCCGAAACGTTGTACAGATAACAATAAAGATGAGGACAATAGTCCGGATAACGCAGATAATACTAATCATCAAACCTCATCTCAAACATACAGAGAAATCATTTATAAATATTTGAAAAAAAATTAAAGGAGAAAATTAGTTAATGCTATGAAGATTTTAAGTTGTTGCGTAGTAATTCAGTTATACACTGTTTATTTTACTTCCGCTTATTATTTTAAGGGAACTGATATAATAAACTTATAAAGTCTTATACTGAAATAAATTTGACTAATTCTTTCCATACATAAGAACAATATACCGGCTGTTAAAAAAGTCAACATTTCTGTGAGTCTCCCATTACGATATTACTAGAAGCGACTACCCGGTTTCTCCTGGGTAGAGGGGGTAGCAAAAAAGTTAGTCTCGCAGATCCATTATTACTGAATCACGAGTTGGATCTTCACAGGATGCCCCATTTAAATCCCTATGTAAAAAAAGACCTTGCGTTGATTCAGCAACTCTGTAAAGAAAAATGAATATCTACTGTTTAAAATCTTAAATGCAAAAGAAATTCTATGCCGTTATCATTTAAATATAATTTTTTTTAATTATCTTCACAAATATAAATCAAACCTTCATTATTTTTGCTCAAAAACCAAGACCTGATGATATTTAATGTGTATATATATATATTTGTCTTTAGTTGTTTTATTTTCGAAGTTTCCTCTGGACATACACATACACACAACTGCCTTGTATATACATATAGATAGATTAGAATCGGCTACCCATAATCACCTCGGTAGACGAGGGAACCAAAAAAATGTGGTGAAATCGTTAGAAATATAGTCTCGCAGATCCATTATTATGTATATTTTAATTTTTAGATATATCCATAAACATAAATTAAATCTTACGATTAAAGTGTCCAGCACGCTCTATGATTTACCCATAGCTGGAGGGAGAATAGTGGGAATCATAATATTTCTCAAGGGCATTGTATGAAATTTAAACAATTTTTTTCCAGAATTTGAACTCAAGTTGCCCAGTCCATTTACTTGGATGATAACCATAACACCACGCGCCTCCACAAAGTTTTTGCAAAGAAGGAACTCGCTCAACTGATTTCTTAGAAGAGGAAAATATATGTGTCACTCTATAATAAAAGAGAAGTGAACATTTTTACTACTTCAATAAAGAGCGACCCCAGAAACACACACACATACACACGCATATATATATATGTGTGTGGAGAAAGGTAGACAAATACGGGATGTTATAGAAATATGGATGTTTATTGTGGGTAGTGGTGTCGACGATGTAACGTTTCGGTCTGTTAGACCTTCTTTAGGACTTGGATATACTTCTTGCTTCAATGATGAAGATTTTCAAAATGGTTCATCTGTGTGAAAATATTTTGCACACAGAGAAGATTCGACCTTCATCAGAGTGAAATTTTATTTTGAATTAAATAATTCGTTGGGGAACAACGGAGAAATTTTAGAAATGTTCGAATAGAATTTTTAAAAAAATCACATTTGGAACGCTGAAATAGACCGTTATGGGATTTAAAAAAAAATTCTATTCGAACATTACCAAAATTTTTCCGTTGTTCCCCAACGAATTTTTTCATTCAAAATAAAATTTCACTCTGATGAAGGTCGAATCTTCTCTGTGTGCGAACTATTTTCACACAGATGAATTGACCGAAACACATGTGTAAGTGATATTGATTAAATTCATCTTTTATTATCCATTCTATTCTTTCTTTTCTTTATTCATTCTTCCTCATATTGTCGGATTCATTTCCAATTTCCATTTTTACACACATATATATATATATATATATATATTATATATATATATATATATATATATATGTATGTATGTATGTATGTATGTATATAATTTTAATGCACTGCTATTTATAATTCATCTTCATTGAAAATATTCGAAGAATGAAATAAAAATCAAATTAAACTGAAATAAAAAAAAGATCTTTGTAATTGCCCCTTCAGTTCTTCTGTTGGCGAAAACCTAATTGAGGCTGCAACGTGTTTTGCCCATTCACAGATTAATTACATCGAACAGTTGTTGCACAAAAGCATCTTGAACAACTATTAGATTTTCTCAGACAAATTATCACTCAGATTTATTCCTTCAGTTTAATTTGAATCTTTTTTTTTTTTTCAAGTTTTATTAATCTATTTTCTGCTTTTGCTGAGAGGATGTCTCATTAAAATTTAATCGCGAAAAAACAATCTTCTAAACTATAGTTCCTTATTTTCCGTGCACTCTCTTCCGTGTACTCTATTCAAACTGCAGCAATGATACACACACACACACACACACACACACACACATATATATATATATATATAAGTACCACCTTATCAAAATACATTGGTGCCACTGAAAACAATTGGAAAAGTAGGTGATATAACCACAATGTAAGTTTTAACAACAACAAATATGAAAACAGTACCACCTTATCAAAATATATATGGCAGATCAAAGAAAAAACGGGCAGAACACCTACAATAAAATGGGAAATAATAAAAAAAAGCCCAGGCATACAAAGGCGGACAACGTTGCGATCTTTGCTTAGAAGAAAAGTTGTATATATTACAAAATGCAAGCAATAACTTGTTAAATAAGAGAAGTGAACTCGTTTCGAAGTGTAGGCATTTGAACAAATTTTTACTGTGTCACTTACCACCTGACCCTAATTGATCCCTGAATTTTCGCTCTCCTTTTATTTATTTAAAAAAAAAAAATTAATCTGAACACCGCGTGCATTAACACCAATACAAGTTTGTTTGATTATAATGTTTTTTTAAATACAAATTTAACGTCATGACATTACATCACGTGAATACAATCCACGTCACATAAACGTTAAACAAGCCACAGTTTTAAAAAAACAATTTTTAGCTTTACATTTCCCATCACGTGAAAAACGCTTCATATAAACGCTAAAAATTTGATTTTTAACATCTCAACCATTTCACGACTGGTTTTTGACATCTCAACCACTTCTCATCTGATGATTGGATTACCAAGAAACTTTAAGTTATGAGTGAGAAATCATAATATCAACATTAATTATATATATATATATATATATATATATATATATATATATATATATAAAGTAATCCACTGACACGTGTTTCGAGGTATCAGCTCTCATCAGTGTGGTTATACCGTTTAACAGCTACCTCTGACCGGGTTCGAGACCCGAATGAACTTTCGTTTGCCAATCGGCTCACCCGCACGGCCATATTCAGCTGTCAAATGTAGGAGACTATTTAATCGCTGCATTTCTAAGCGGAAATGAATTCACTAGAAGCTTCAAACTTATGTAAACCAAGTGAGGCTTAGCTGTGCGCCGAATACGGTGAATTTTGCTATTAAATCCATTCTAATTAAATTATATATATTGGTTTGGTGGTTGGTTTTGAAGGCTATCACAATGCAGATGTAAAGAAAAAATAATAAGGTAACAATGGTGTTGTTTGTTATCCTGTGATTTAATATCAACTGTTGGTATGTCCCTGGTTTGATTAATTCCGATATTTCGGGTGAATAAAATATGAAATCACAGGTTAACAAACAACACCATTGTTACCTTATTATTTTTTTTCTTTACACCTGCATTGTGATAGCCTTCAAAATCCAACTCCAAACCAATATATACCCAATGCTTCAAGCAAATTATAAAACTTTCTTATATATATATATATATATATATATATATATATAGTGTGTGTGTGTGTGTGTGTGTGTGTGTGGTGTGTTAATGCTGTGACGTAATATCATATTTTATTCACCCGAAATATCGGAATTAATCGAACCTGGGACAGAACAACAGTTGAATATTAAAATTCTGTTTTTGGTTCAGTTTTTTTTTTTTAATATTTTTTATTCTTGTTCTGTTTTTTCCCCAATGTTTCAAAATAAAATTATGAAATTTGCATTTCATATTTTAAATAGGAGACATACATTTCTTTTTTCAGAGGGTATGGATCAACGTAAGGTGTTTTTTTGGTTTTTCTACTTAGCGATTTTTGTGGGTCATCGTGCGGGGATCCAATTTACAATTCAACAATAATGGATTTCCGAGACTATATCCCCCCCCGCATACCTCAACCCAGGTGACGCCGGGTAGCCACTTCTAGTACATATATAAAGGGCAGTTGTTAGTATCTGTATGTCCGGGGCAAACTTCGAAAATAAAGCAATTAACGACAAAGTAAATACATATACACATTAAATATCAGCAGGGCTTGGATTTTGAGCAAAAATAATGAAGATTTGATTTATATTTACGAAGATATTTAAAAATTAAATTTTGAAAAGTAACAGAAGGCAAGTTATTTGCATGTTATTTTGTTTATCTTTATTTGTATGTTTTTTGTGTGTGTTTTTTTTCTCTTTGAAATTGATTGATTGAATTAAGTGCATCATATCTTATTTTTTTAAAATTGTAAATCATTGAATGGAAATTTCTTACTATATTGTAATACATATTTCCGCGGGGAATTTTATTGGGCAATCAGCGAGGATCTCACTCGCGATAAGTAATAATGGATCTGCGAAACTAAGTTTTAAAAAATCCCCCTCTACCCAGGCGACGCCGGGTAGCCGCTTCTAGTATGTATATAAATATATCTAACTATTACATAAATGTCTCTCACTCTATCTTACTATTACTTAATAGAGCATGCAAGTTACATGGTGGTGACTTCTAAAAGAGCCTTCAAGCTTACTAGATCAATGCAATTGTTGGTGGCGATGATAATAATAATAATAATAATAATAATAATAATAATAATAATAATAATAATAATAATAATGTACTATGTGAATGTGCAAACTAGCACAACGGAAATACAAAACTAGACACGACTGGGTTGGCAAGGTAATCCACTGGGAATTATGCAAAAAAAATTACATTTTGACCATACAACAAAATGGTATATGCATAAACCAGAATCCGTTCTTGAGAATGGAACGCATAAAATTCTCTGGGACTTTGAAATAAAAACGGATCAACTTATCCCAGCAGATGACCAAACCTAGTGCAGATTTAAAAAAAAAAAAAAAAAAAAAAAGAACTTGTCAACTGGTGGATTTTGCAGTTCCAGCAGATCACAGTGAAGCTAAAGAAATGAAATATTGGAACAAATCCTGGACCTTGCCAGAGAAACTGAAAAATTATGGAATATGAAAGTCAAAGTGATACCAATTGTAGTTGGTGCATTTGGAACGGTCCCAAAGGGATTGAAAAAAGGATTGGAAAATCTGGACATCAGAGGAAAGATTGAGACCACCCAGACAATTGCACTGCTGCAATCTTCCAGAATACTCAGAAGAGTCCTGGAGACCTGAGGAGACTTGTTGTCACTCAGACTCTAGTGAAAGATTATCAGCTAACTTTGATGTGAAAACTCAAAAGGAATGAATAATAATAATAATAATAATAATAATAATAATAATAATAATAATAATAATTTTTGATACTTTCTTTAATAATAATAATAATAAGTTTTAATACTTTCTTTCTTAGGTCTATCTCTCTAAAGCATTTTCTTTTTTTTTCTATGTCATTTTCGTTTTTGTTCATTTCTTTTCAAAATCAATTTATCATATTTTTTCTATCTATCTATCTATCTATCTATCTCAATTTGGTAATAATTTCTCTTTTAGATCTATCTCACTATCACATTTTCTTTTTTACTTCTGTCAATCTAGACATTTTCATCTTGTTCTATCTGTCACATTTCTTTGTTCTATCTATCTATCTATCTATCTATCTATCATACTTCCTTTTTTTCTATCTATCAATCACGTTTTATTTTTCTATTTGTCGTCATAGGTAGATAGTTAAATACTTTTTTTAAAAATAATTTGATATACAAACATGGAAAGAATGTTTTATGGTATCTTTTCTGAACCTATTTGCACATGTATTATTAAATTGGATTTCTCGAGTTCCTCTCCCGTGTGGACACGAATTTGTCATTCTTAACAGTAATTCTGTGAAAATGATGATCCACACACCTGACAAGAAAATGCTTTTCTCCAGCGTGTGTTTTTATTTGTCGTTTCACTTTGAATCCTGTGAAAACTCTGATACTCCAGTAGACACGCAAAAACACGGTGAAAATGAACCTTGCCCTCAGCTGAAGGCATGGAATCAGAATTTTCCCTCTGTCTGATAGTGAAAGATAAATGAAAACAAACACTGGAGAAAAAACAATTTCTTTTCAAATGCGCGGAACATCATTTTCACAGAATTATTATTCAGAAAGCCGCAACGAATACACAGAGAACTGAAACCAGTGAATTCTAACTATATATATTATATATATTTATATATATATATTATATATAATATATATATATATAATATGTGTGTGTGTCTGTGTGTGTGTGTGTGTGTGGTAAAGAATAGAGGCAAAAGTAGAACAAAAGAGCAACTCAAACATAGGTTGACATACTTTATCAGTCCTTAATGACTGACAAATATATCCAAGGCACTATTTTGTTTGAGTTGCTCTTTTTGCTCTACTTTTGCCCTCTATGCTTTACCACACCACACACACACCACACAGACAGCACACACATATATATATAATATATATATATTATTATTATATATATATATATATCATATATATATTATATATCATAATTAGAAATTCACTGTTTCAGCTTCTCTGTTATTCGGTTGCGGCTTCTGAATAGTAATTCTTGATAAAATGATGTTCCGCGCATTTTGAAAAGAAAATGTTTCTTCAGTGTTTGTTTTTCATTTATCTTATTCACTATCATCACGAGGGAAAAATCTGATTCACATTGCCTTCAGACTGAGCAAGCGTTCATATTTCACCGTGTTTTTGCGTGTCACTGAGTATCAGAGTTTTCACAGGATTCAAAAGTGAAAACGACAAATAAAAAGCACCACGCTGGAGAAAAGCCATTTCTTGTACCAGGTGTGGATCATCATTCACAGAATTACTGTAAGAATGACAAATCTGTCCACACGGGAGAGGAACTCGAGAAATCAATTTTAATAATACATGCCTGCAAATAGGTCAGAAAAAGATACCATAAAACATTCTTTCCATGTTATTTGTATATTCAAATTATTTTTAAAAAAAGTTATTTAACTATCTACCATGACGACAAATAGAAAATAAAACGTGCATGATAGATAGAAAAAAGGAAGATATGATAGATAGATAAAGATAGATAGATAACCAAAGAAATGTTGACAGATTAGACAGCATGAAAATGTCTAGATGACAGAAGTAAAAAAGAAAATGTGATAGTGAGATAGATCAAAGCAGAAATTATACCA
>CM042170.1:71204417-71209434 GCA_023376005.1 Doryteuthis pealeii | reverse complement strand
AAAAGAGAGAGATCAATATTCAGGCTGTTCAAAATGTAGGAGACTAATTTAATCGCTGCATTTCTAAGCGGAAATGAATTCACTGAAAGCTTCAACTTATGTAAACGCAAGTGAGGCATTAGCGTGCGGAATCGTTGAATTTTGCTATTAAAGTCCATTCTAAATTAAATTATACTATATTGGTTTGGTGGTTGGAGTTTTGAAAGGCTATCACAATGCAGATGTAAAGAAAAAAATAATAAGGTAACAATGGTGTTGGTTTTTTATCCTGTGATTTAATATCAACTGTTGGTATGTCCTGGTTTGATTAATTCCGATATTTCGGGTGAATAAAATATGAAATCACAGGTTAACAAACAACACCATTGTTACCTTAATTATTTTTTTCTTTAGCCCTTGCATTGTGATAGCCTTCAAAATCCACTCCAAAACGCAATATATACAATGCTTCAAGCAAATTATAAAAACTTTCTTATATATATATATATATATATATATATATTTATTATATATGTGTGTGTGTGTGTGTGTGTGTGTTGTGTGTGTGTTAATGCTGTGATAATATCATATTTTAGTTCACACCGAAATATCGGAATTAATCGACCTGGACAGAAAACAGTTGGAATATTAAAATTCTGTTTTTGGTTCAGTTTTTTTTTTTTAAATATTTTTTATTCTTGTTCTGTTTTTTCCCCCAATGTTTCAAAATAAAATTATGAAAATTTGCATTTCATGTTTTTAAATAGGAGACATACATTTCTTTTTTCAGAAGGTATGGATCAACGTAAGGTGTTTTTTTTGGGGGGGTTTTTCTACTTAGCGATTTTTGTGGGGCATCGTGCGGGGATCCAATTTACCAATTCAACAATAATGGATTTCCGAGAACTATATTCCCCTCCACATACTCAAGCCCATGGCGACGCCGGGTAGCCCATTTTCTAGTGACATACTATAAAGGGCGCAGCTTGTTAGTGACCTGTATGTCGGGGCAAACATTACGAAGAATAAAGCGAATTAACACAAAAGTAAAGAATATATATACAATTAAATATCAACCAAGTGTTGACGGTTTTAGTTTTTTGAGGCAAAGATAATGAAGATTTGATTATATTTGGGAAGGTATTAAAAATTCAAATTTGAAAAGTAACAGGAAGGAAGTTATTTGCAATTTTTATTTTGTTTATCTTTTGTATTTGTATGTTGTTTTTTTTTGTTTTTTTCTCTCTTTAAAATTTAATATTGATTGATTGAATTAAGTGCATCATGTATATCTTATTTTTTTAAATTGTAAATCATTGAATGGAAATTTCTTACTATATTGTAATACATATTTCCGCGGGGAATTTTATTGGGCAATCAGCGAGGATCTCACTCGCGATAAGTAATAATGGATCTGCGAGACTAAGTTTAAAAAAATCCCCCTCTACCCAGGCGACGCCGGGTAGCCACTTCTAGTATGTGTATAAATCTATCTAACTATTACATAAATGTCTCTCACTCTATCTTACATTCTACTACTACTAATTAGAGCATGCAAGTTACATGGTGGTGACTTCCAAAAGAGTTTTCAAGCTTACTAGATCAATGCAATTGTTGGTATCGTTGGTAATAATAATAATAATAATAATAATAATAATAATGTACTATGCGAATGTAGCAAACAAGCACAACAGAAATACAAAACTAGACACGACTGGGTTGGCAAGGTGATCCACTGGGAATTATGCAAAAAAATACATTTTGACCATACAACAAAATGGTATATGCATAAACCAGAATCCGTTCTTGAGAATGGAACGCATAAAATTCTCTGGGACT
Organism: Doryteuthis pealeii; assembly: GCA_023376005.1. Lineage (NCBI taxonomy): Eukaryota > Metazoa > Mollusca > Cephalopoda > Myopsida > Loliginidae > Doryteuthis > Doryteuthis pealeii. The sequence goes on along the minus strand of CM042170.1, from coordinate 71,207,616 downwards.
TTGAAATAAAAACGGATCAACTTATCCCAGCAAGAAAGACCCAGACTTAGAGCAGATTAAAAAAAAAAAAAAAAAGAACTTGTCAACTGGTGGATTTTGCAGAGCCAGCAGATCACAGGGTGAAGCTAAAGGAAAATGAAAAATTGGACAAATACCTGGACCTTGCCAGAGAACTGAAACAGTTATGGAATATGAAAGTTAAAGTGATACCAATTGTAGTTGGTGCACTTGGAACGGTCCCAAAGGGATTGAAAAAAGGATTGGAAAATCTGGACATCAAAGGAAAGATTGAGACCATCCAGAATACTGCAATTCTGCAATCTTCCAGAATACTCAGAAGAGCCCTGGAGCCCTGAGGAGACTTGTTGTTACTCAGACTCCAGTGAAAGATCATCAGCTAACTATGATGTGAAAACTCAAAAGGAATGAGTAATAATAATAATAATAATAATAATAATAATAATAATAATTTTTAATACTTTCTTTGATAATAATAATGATAAGTTTTAATACATTCTTTCTTAGGTCTATCTCTCTAAAGCATTTTCTTTTTTTTTCTGTCATTTTGTTTTTTGCAAATTTCTTTTCAAAATCAATTTATCATATTTTCTTTTTCTATCTATCTATCTAACTATCTCTATTTTTAATAATTTATTTTTTAGATCTATCTCACTATCACATTTTTCTTTTTCCTTCTGTCAATCTAGACATTTTCATCTTGTTCTATCTGTCACATTTCTTTGTTCTATCTATCTATCTATCTATCTATCATACTTCCTTTTTTTCTATCTATCAATCACGTTTTATTTTTCTATTTGTCGTCATAGGTAGATAGTTAAATACTTTTTTTAAAAATAATTTGATATACAAACATGGAAAGAATGTTTTATGGTATCTTTTCTGAACCTATTTGCACATGTATTATTAAATTGGATTTCTCGAGTTTCTCTCCCGTGTGGACACGAATTTGTCATTCTAAACAGTAATTCTGTGAAAATGATGATCCACACACCTGACAAGAAAATGCCTTTTCTCCAGCGTGTGTTTTTATTTGTCGTTTCACTTTTGAATCCTGTGAAAACTCTGATACTCAGTAGACACGCAAAAACACGGTGAAAATGAACCTTGCTCAGCTGAAGGCATGTGAATCAGAATTTTCCCTCGGTCTGATAGTGAAAAGATAAATGAAAACAAACACTGGAGAAAAAACATTTTCTTTTCAAATGCGCGGAACATCATTTTCACAGAATTACTATTCAGAAGGCCGCAACCGAATACACAGAGAACTGAAACCAGTGAATTCTAATTATATATATATATATATATATATATATATATATAATATATGTGTGTGTGTGTGTGTGTGTGTGTGTGTGTGTGTGTGGTAAGGAATAGAGGCAAAAGTAGACAAAAAGAGCAACTCAAACAAATAGATGTTGGATATTTTTCGTCCTGCCTTAATGACTGATGAAGTCCTGTTCAAGGCACTTGTTTGAGTTGCTCCTTTTGTCTACTTTCCCTCTATTCTTTGCATATTCTGTCGGATTTACTCCAACCCTCCTATCCTCATAGAATTATATATATATATATATATATATATATATATATATATATGAATGAACAAGTAAAAGGTTTAGCTTTTATTTTATTTACTGGGAACAATATTTACAACCAATCGTTTCCTGCTAACGCATTCGTCAGGTAAAACGGAATATTTTAAAATGATAGTAATGGTGTAACTGTTCATCTATCAACGCCCTAGCACAGATATTGAGCATTCTTCTAATAACACTACGTCGGTTACTACTGCTCTGTCTAGTAGAATACTGCCAACCATACACATTAATATATATTATATATATATATATATATATATAATATATATATTATATATATATATATATATAAACACATTTTTTTGTGATGAAACAAAGAAAATACAGTGCTCAATCACAAATTGTGAGAGCTAATATTTATTTAATTTGCTGAGTTTTTATAGATCAATGTTCATCATAAACAGCTACACAGGTTTCATGCCAAGGGGCAATCATAAGGTCGTTGAGTTAGATCACATGGTGTTTGTTGAAGATCTTTACTTAATGTCACATTCTGGACCGTAAATAACGTCGGTTACTTCCGCGGACGCTATTGTAGTTCGGATTTATTAAAAATTTAAATTAAGTAAAGATCTTTAACAAACACCATAGGATCTAACTCAACGGCCTGATGATTGCCCCTTGGCATGAAACCTGGGTAGCTGTTTATAATGAACATTGATCTATAAAAACTCAGCGAATTAAATATATATATATATATATATTATATATATATATATATATATGGGCCGGGTTAGCTCAGTCGGTGAAGCGTTCGGCTAGAAACCACAAGGTTCCTAGTTTGATACCGGTCCTCGCCGACTCAGCGTATGAGGTAGCACAGGGATCTGTGCGGTAAAGTAAGGAGCTGATGGTAGGTGTGGCGCTCCACCTCAGACGCCAACAATCTCCTTGGTCTAGCGCTATTGAAAAGGGAATAGACTCCCTCGCTGACTGGCTGATACCGACTTTAGGCCGCCCCGACGACTTTCATTTTTACTTTTATATATATATATATATAATATAATATAATATAATATATAAAGGTATTACATATCTATTTATTTGATGACAATAGAACAGTCACAACCTTAGGTTTCATGCATGTAAAATCGCATGCATTCATCAGGTGACGTTGATCCGAATGTATGAAACCTAAGGTTGTGACTGTTCTATTGTCATCAAATAAATAGATATGTAATACCTTTATATATTTATTTTATTATATTATATAATAGCTCTATTCTTTATATCGAGCACTCTCCTAATACTACTGCAATTTGGCGCACCATTCCAGTCAAAGCTGAAGCGGTGACTATCCCCAGACTATATATATATATATATATATATATATATATATAATATATAATATCAACGATTTGATTTAAAACAATACGGATGTACTCTGATGAAGGCCGCTATTTCTTTGTATACTAAATGAATTCTGTGGGTTTTCTATTATTGTTATTTTTATTCTATTTTGTATTTAAAATAATACTAGATAGAATACATGCGGACATGGATAAACTCCTGACCGAAACACGTTTAGTAAACTAAAATAAAATAAATCCTATTTTATCCATTCAACATTTTCTTTCGTTTAT
>CM042170.1:71189417-71196917 GCA_023376005.1 Doryteuthis pealeii | reverse complement strand
AGATTTTTTTTATATAAGTGGTGTGCTAGGCGCCTGCTCCTAATTATAGACTCGGCAAGAACCATGTGATCTCTTTAGCCAATCACTGGCAGTACTCTTCTGCTGATACAATACTTAAACCGACAGTACTGACCATAACTACCCTGACTTTCGTGGACGATGGACATATGATTAAATCACTGGACCTTTAACAATACGCAGGATAGGACTTATACGCAGGATAGGACTTATTAGCTTACCAAAGGAAACGATAACACATGACTTACTTACTTTAAGCCCTTTTCAACTGGCCAAGGATGGCATTTAAAAACTTAACACCTTCAAATACAGAATACCCAACAACTGCACATATTTCAGATACATAGAAGACATACTGATCCACCTCCCATTAGACACCAAAATAGAACACATTGCCGACAAACTAAACTCCGTAGAACTTACCATAAAATTCATCTTTGAAAAAGAGTCCAACAACACCTTACCATTCCTCGAAATAGGAATAATCATTTCCAATGCATTTTTATAGTAAGAATCATTTCCAATGCATTTTTATAATAAAAATCATTTCCAATGCATTTTTATAGTAAGAATCATTTCCAATGCATTTTTATAGTAAGAATCATTTCCAATGCATTTTTATAGCAAAAATCATTTCCAATGCATTTTTATAGTAAAATCATTTCCAATGCATTTTTATAGTATAAATCATTTCCAATGCATTTTCATAGTAAAAATCATTTCCAATGCATTTTTATAGTAATAATCATTTTCAATGCATTTTTATAGTAATAATCATTTCCAATGCATTTTTATAGCAAAAATCATTTCTAATGAATTTTTATAGTAAAAGTCATTACTAATGTATTTTTATAGTAATAATCATTTCCAATGCATTTTTATGTTAAAAATTATTTGGAATACATTTTTATAGTAAAAATCATTTCCAAAGCATTTTTATACTCAAAAATCATTTCCAATGGATTTTTATAGCAAAAATCATGTTTGCTCAAAAACCAAGCCCTGGTGATATTTAATGTGTATATATATTTACTTTGCCGTTAATTGTTTTCTTTTCGAAGTTTCCTCCGGACATATACACACAACTTCCCTTTATATATGTATAGATTTTCATACAAATCGAAAAGGAAGCTTTAAAATTCAGAGTCTGATTTGTAATTTGGGGTCTTTTTTTAAATGATACATTATCAGTTATTATGTAAATGAAAATGAAAGTAGGATTCCCATTATTAATTATATGACACAATCTCTAAGAGATAAAGGATTAACAATTGAATAAAGTCCCAAAACAAACACACCTACAAAGTCTACCGCAAACCCACCAACAAGAACGACTACATACATTTCTACTCCCATCGCAACAAGAAGATCAAACGGGGCCTTATCATAGGCTTATATCAAAGAGCACTACGCATATGCAGCCCCCAATACTTAGATGGAGAATACAAGTTCATAGAGAACTCCCCCACGACACTAACATACCCTAAACATTTAATCCTAAACGCCAAGAAAAAGGCCATCAAAATACACTTAAAAATCCAAACCAAAAACATCACCACTACCACCACACCTCCCAGTCCACCCCACAGACATTTAACCCTACCTACCAACGCACAAAACAAACCACTTTTTGACAAACCAGCAGCCATAGGAATAAAAGCCATACAAACAACCTCCCAAACAATCAAGGACCTCACCAACTCCTCCACACGCACAAATCCTCCCAACACCCCTGAAACCCCCAACACCAGAATCTACACCATCCCTTGCAATAACTGCAACAAATGCTACATTGGAGAAACTCAACGAAGTCTCACCCAACGTGTCTATGAACATCAGAGATCTATAAAAACACACGATGACCTAAATGCATTATTCACACACATTACAGACCAAAACAATACATTCAATTTATCTAATGCTACGCTAATCGAGAAAATACGCTAATAAGAAAAACCAAAGACATCTATGCGAATCAGCTATAATAGCACACCTCGAAACGATAAACTTAAGACCTGGCTTCTATAATCTCGACATATCAATCGCAAAAACTATGATTCGCGAAAATAGAATCTCGAAAACGAAAATGTAGTCCAATAAAAAACAAACTTCCCAAGCCAACTATATAAATGATGACCTATCTGCCCCATTTCAACCTGTTTCTCTCCCCATCTACTCAAAGAATCAAATATTTTGTCCAAACCTTCCATGAATGTTGACCTAATTTCTCCCTACCACACTCTACTACTTTAGAACCAAACCAACTTAGCATCCTATCTTCCCAACAAACTTCCTTACTTCTACTCAAAGAATCAAAAATTCTCTCTCCAAATCCAACCAAAAAATGTCGACCTACCTACTCTACATTTATTAGCACAAAACTGCCTATTTTTCCTATCATCCCCAACAGAGTCCATACTTTTGATCTTTTCTCCCAGCCCATCAATGATAGATTTCCTCTGACCAATAAAATCATCACAAACTCTTGCCTTCCTCTTGATATCATCACCAAACTCACCTCCTCCCACCCACTTTCTCTTTTATAAATACAAATGTATGTTGCACTGATGCTTTAATAAACGACTGAGGAAGTCCCGCTGAATGCAGACCGAAATATATCTCCTACATCTACTTGTTTGAGTTTTGCTCTTTTCGTCTACTTTTTCCTTTATTCTTTACTACACACACACACACACACACACACACACATATATATATATATATATATATATATATATATATATATATATCAGGAACAAAGAAGATCGGAGCGACTTCAGCATAGTTTGAGAAGTCTTGCGCGTGTTACACTGGCGCGTCTGTAGACTTTGCATCTTGCACCTATCCAGGAACACAGTGTGGCTTCCGAGCAACCGTGGACATGATCTCACTATGCCAGCTGCAGGAGGGGTGCCGGGAGAGCGGATGCCACTCTGCACCACATTGATGGACCTAACGAAGGCATCCAAACTGGCCAACCGAAGTGTTCGCAGTCACTGCACCAAAGATTGCCATTCAAAAATTGTGCTGCTCAACCACTCACGCAGTTGCAGATATATAACTAAAACATTTTTTTTAAAGTGGACTCTACGCCACCGTCTTTAGTTGACGGAAAGATGCCTAGCAATATATATATATATATATTATATATATATATGCGAGTTAGTCGGTTTAGTGTGTTTTAAAGTTTGTATGTTTGGTAGTACATATATAAACACACATAAATATATCTGATCACGAAATCCCTTCCAAATAAACACTTTTGTATTTTTATTTTATATCAGTTGTCCTTTGAACTTTCTAAATATCGAAGGGTCAATTAAAACCAATAGAAACTGGACACAACATTGACTTCCATGTAGAGACGAATTTCCGTACGCAACTCCAACTGAGACGACCTCAACGGAACACTCAGAATGGCGGGTATTTTTAGCTTTCCTTTGCTTACTTCGACGAAACGACAATGAAATTAGATTCAATATTCAACGGTGATGCGGCCGACAGAAAAGAGAAAAGAAGACGTCAAATTCGAGGAGAATTTGAAAATACGGCCTTGCCCGAACGGCAGAGTTTTCGGGACAAAGAGGGTAATGAATATAAATGAATATAAATCGACGGTAAATAACGAAGAGAAAGAACAAAGAGATGAGAAAAACTTAAAAATATTTGTCCATGTTTGGACAATTCAAATAAAAGTACATACAGTATCTTTTTAAAGTTTATACATACATACATACATACATACATATATATATATATATATATATAATATATATATATATATATATATATATATATATAAATATTTAATATACCAAGCGTGTTGATAAATCCTCGCGGTGAGAAAAAAAACAGCAAATAGTTTGATTGTAAAAATATACTACCAAACATCAACCGGGGAGAAAAAAATTTTTGGAAAAAAGAAAAGACCAAGATAGTCGTACCAACAAAAAATAATCTATTGGTACAGTATTTGGCCAAAAGAAAAAACAATTTATATGTATATATATGTATATAAGATACATATATATATTCATACAACCGCTAGGAGAATAGCTAATAAGTAAAAAGTGCTCAATACCTAATTCAGATCTTAGCCCTGAAGAGCATTAAGCGAAACTAATAGTAGGTTCGTCTGAGTCATTAGATTTATCTTTATTTTTGTGTCAGATCTTAGCCCTGAAGAGCATTAAGCGAATCTAATAGTAGGTTCGTCTGACTCATTAGATTTATCTTTATTATATATATATATATATATATATATATATATATATATATATATAGAGAGAGAGAGAGAGAGAGAGAGAGAGAGAGATGTGAGGTATCCACAACTTGGTAGTAAGGGATGATTCTATATGTGATTTCTAAGACACACTGTATTATTATTGTATGATCCAGTATGTATAAATACAGTGAATCTTTAAATCACTAAAGAGAGCTCAATGTATAATAATCTTTTTAGATTATATACAGAGCAATATTTATCTTAGAAAGGAAGGAAAAACTCAACACCGTAATTCCATAATAAATTTATTTCGACCAAAATTAGGGCCTATATAAATCTAAGTTGATTTAATATAGCTCCTCAAAATCCATTCTCATCAGATGGAAGATCAGGTTATTTAGAAAATAACCTGATCTTCCATCTGACGAGTCTGGATTTTGGGGAGCTATATTAAATCAACTTAGATTTATATAGGCCCTAATTTTGGTCGAAATAAATTTATTATGGAATTACGGTGTTGAGTTTTTCTTTCCTTTCTAATATATATATATATATATATATATATATATATATATATATATATATATATATATATATATATATAGTATTTTTAACAAGAATTTATTTATTTAGTGTTTTGTCGTCATCTTTTTTCTCCAACATTTTGACAGGAATTATTTTTCAAATTTTTCCACAAATCTTTCGCTAGAATCTTTAAAAAGCCAAAAAAAAATATCCGCTGAATTTTGAGTCATATAAATATTTAACGGTCAGTGTTCGATCATCTAAAATAACTCCAGCTGAATCTGCCAGTCGGTGACTAAAACAGTAAATAAATAACTAAATCCTTACATAAGTCGGTAGTGCATTGATTTAGGAACAACGAGGTTCTGGGTTCGATATCGGCCCTAACCAACTCAGTTTGACATCTAAAATATTTCAAGCCGAATCTGCCAGTCGGTTACTAAAAACACTAAATAAATAAATTCTTATAAAAGTCGTTAGTGAATCCATTTAGGAAGCACAAGATTCCGGGTTCGATATCGGCCCTAGCCAACTCAGTCCATTAGTAGCGCGACTTATAACTGTTCGACATCTAAAATATTTCAAGCTGAATTTACCAGCGTGTGACTAAAAACAGTAAATAAATAACAAAATCCTTATTTAAGTCGGTATTGTATTTATATAGGAACAACGAGGTTTCGGGTTCGATATCGGCCCTAGCCAACTTATGGCATGAGTAGCACGACTTATAACAGTTTGAAATCTAAAATATTTCAAGCTGAATCTACCAGTCAGTGACTAAAAACAGTAAATAAATAGTTAAATCCTTGTATAAGCCGGTAGAGCATCCATAAGGGAAGCACAAGGTTCCGGGTTCGATATCGGCTCTAGCCAACTCAGTCCATAAGTAGCACAACTTGGAACAGTTTGACATCTAAAATATTTCAAGTTGAATCTGCCAGTTGGTGACTAAAAACACTAAATAAATAGATAAATCCTTATATAAGTTGGTAGAGGAAGAACAAGGTTCCGGGTTCGATATCGGCTCTAGCCAACTCAGTCCATTAGTAGCACGACTTATAACAGTTTGAAATATAAAATATTTCAAGCTGAATCTATCAGTAGGTGACTAAAAACAGTAAATAAATAATTGAATCCTTATATAAGTCGGTAGTGTATCCATATAGGAACAACGAGGTTCCGGGTTCGATATCGGCCCAAGCCAACTTATGGCATGAGTAGCACGACTTATAACAGTTTGAAATCTAAAATATTTCAAACTGAGAACAGTAAATGAATAACTAAATCCTTATATAAGTCGGTAGTGTATCCATTTAGGAACCACTAGGTCCCGGGTTCGATATCGGTATGAGTTATAACAGTTTGAAATTTAAAATATTTCAAGCTGAATCTACCAGTCAGTGACTAAAAACACTAAATAAATTGTTAAATCCTTGTATAAGCCGGTAGAGCATCTATTTAGGAAGCACAAGGTTCCGGGTTCGATATCGGCTCTAGCCAACTCATTCCAAGAGTAGCACGACTTGGAACAGTTTGACATCTAAAATATTTCAAGTTGAATCTGCCAGTTGGTGACAAAAACACTAAATAAATAGATAAATCCTTATATAAGTTGGTAGAGGAAGAACAAGGTTCCGGGTTCGATATCGGCCCTAGCCAACTCAGTCCATGAGTAGCACAACTTATAACAGTTTGAAATTTAAAATATTTCAAGCTGAATCTATCAGTAGGTGACTAAAAACATTAAATAAATAACTAAATCCTTATATAAGTCGGTATTGTATTCATATAGGAACAACGAGGTTCCGGGTTCGATATCGGCTCTAGCAAACTTATGGCATGAGTAGCACGACTTATAACAGTTTGAAATCTAAAATATTTCAAACTGAGAACAGTAAATGAATAACTAAATCCTTATATAAGTCGGTAGTGTATTCATATAGGAACAACGAGGTTCCGGGTTCGATATCGGCTCTAGCCAAGTGATGGCATGAGTAGCCCGACTTGGAACAGTTTGAAATCTAAAATATTTCAAGCTGAATCTACCAGTAAGTGACTAAAAACACTAAATAAATAGTTAAATCCTTGTATAAGCCGGTCGCGCATCCATAAGGGAAGCACAAGGTTCGGGGTTCGATATCGACCCTAGCCAACTCAGTCCATTACTTATAACAGTTTGATATCTAAAATATTTTAAGCTGAATTTGCCAGTCAGTGACAAAAAACACTAAATAAATAGATAAATCCTTATATAATTCAGTAGAGGAAGCACAAGGTTCCGGGTTCGATATCGGCTCTAGCCAACTCATTCTATGAGTAGCACGACTTATAACAGTTTGACATCTAAAATATTTCAAGTTGAATCTGTCAGTCTGTGACTAAAAACACTAAATAAATAAAAAAAATCCTCATATAAGTCGGTAGAGCAACCACAACATTCCGGGTTCGATATCAACCCTAAACAACTCAGCACATGAATACCTCAATTTGGATCAGTTCGATTAACTAAAATATCTAAAGCTGAATCTGTTAATCATTCAATAAAAGAAGAAAAAAAATAACTACTTTATAATATCAGTCGGCAGAGCATTCACTAACGATCCGCAAGGTTCCGGGTTCAATAACCGCCCTCACCAACTCAGCGCATGAATAGTACGGCTAGGATCTGTGCGATAAAGTCGGGATCTGATGGCTTGTGTGAAGCTCCACATCAGATGCAAAAGCAATCTCTC
>CM042170.1:71151917-71184417 GCA_023376005.1 Doryteuthis pealeii | reverse complement strand
TTTAAATGAACGCCGGATATTTGAAAATAATAAACAACAAACGTTTACGTCAGCGCCGTAAGATAGGGAAAAAAAACACAAGTACTTCTAAAACCTCTGAAGATGGGATTTATCCCGAAAATATTTAGGAAAAAGGTAAATAAACATCATTTTCAACACCTATTCCATTGCATTGTCAATTTCTATTTAAACACGTACGTACAATGCTTCATGCAAACTATAAAAAAACTCATATATATATATATATATATATATATATATATATATATATATATATGTGTGTGTGTGTGTGTGTGTGTGTGTGTATGCTAAATTATTGGCTTGGAAATCTACGCAAGAACAAATGGATAGATAGCTAAATCGATTAATTGATAAATCAATATATAGATAAAAAATATATATATAATGAAACAAAGTGTTTATTTTTTATAAGAAAATCTTTTGGGCGTATTTCGTTGACAGGCGGTTTATTGAGGTCATTTCGTTTTTGACGAACAATGTCGGCCATTTTAAGCCAGAAAAAACAACATCGAAAATCGATGCAAATAAAAACAGGAAATACATTTCCTTTGAGTCTCACCATTTTTGGCAAAATTTCAGGTGAATTTTCCGACTTTTTTGGAAACCTCATTTGTCTGGACTTGAAAACTTTTTTTTTTTCCCAGATTCAATTTTCACGACTTCCATTCACACAACAATAAGTATACAATTGTTTAGTTTATTTTTTGTTTGGGTGGGGCTTTAAAAGACTTTACATTATGAAGCATGGTAATCACACACACAAACACACAACACACACACACACACATATATATATATATATATATATTGGTTAGGAGGTTGATTTAGAAGGCTATCACAATGCAGGTGTAAAGAAAAAATAATAATACGGTAACAATGGTGTTGTGTGTTAACCTGTATTTAATTCTTGAATTTTCGAGATAATATCTCTTTTTCAAAAGATCACTGGAACTGAAGCAGTCTAGTTATGCATTTCCTTTTAAATGATTTTTTTTTGAAAATGATGGTATTTTTATATAACTGTAGTCTCGTGTTGTATGTTTACGAGAATGCGTTTTTTTTTTTGTACTTGCGCGTATGTTGATAAAAAAAATTCATTTAAAAAGAAATGCCATAACTAGATTGCTTCAGTTCCAGTGATCTTTGAAAAAAGAGATATTATCTCGAAAATTCAAGAATTAAATACAGGTTAACACACAACATTATTGTTACCGTATTATTATTTTTTTCTTTACACCTGCATTATGATAGCCTTCTAAATCAACCTCCTAACCAATATATACACAATGCTTCAAGCAAATTATAAAACTCTCTTATATATATATATATATATATATATATATATATATATATATATATATATATATACTCAACTTATTGGTAAACCCTTGCGGTAAGAAAAACCCTGGAAGATATTTTTATAGTAAAAGTATGGTACCAAATTTCACCTGGGGAAAAATGAAAATAATCCGTTAATATTATAACACTCGACGAAAAGAAATATATATATATATATATATATATATATATATATATATATATATATGTGTGTGTGTGTGTGTGTGTGTGTGTGTGTGTGTGTGTTTGGCAGCATTGCATTCTTTCATTTGTACATGTAGGATTAAACAAAAGACACAGCTCCTGTTTAACAATTTTATTTTTGATCTTTTCGAGTTTTCTGGCCAACTTTTTAATGTTTGGGTGGAATTCATGGATAAGTCTACCAAAGTTCAGGCCCGAGTACTTTCGGCACGTCGAAGTGCCATCATCAGGGGTGATGTTTTCCAGTTTTTTAAAAAATTATATTAATGTGGAGGCTGGAAGGAGAAGAATTGATGAGAAAGGTGTTATAGGCATTTTAAAATGTGTGTAATGCATTGGAAATTAATTTATAACTTATCCACGAATTCCACCCAAACATTAAAAAGTTGGCCAGAAAACTCAAAAAGATCAAAAATAAAATTGTTAACAGGAGATGTGTCTTTTGTTTAATTCTACATGTATAAATGAAAGAATGCAATGCTGCCCAAATACACACATTATATATATATATATTTTACTTTTTAGCTTTATATAATCCTAGCGGTTTATATAAATATATTTTTCATATATATATATATATATATATATATATATATATATATTATATATAATATATGAAAAATATGTTTATATAAACCGCTAAGATTATCTAAAGCTAAAATGTAAAAAGTGCCCAATACCTAAGTAGAGCAAATAATAAAGTTAAACCTAACGAGTCAGATATACTTTATCCCTACTAACAGTTTCACTTAGTAGCTCATCAGGGCAAGAATCAGATTCTTGGGCCAAAAACTTACCCTGAAGAAGGCTGTTTATTTTATATACTTAAATATTTTATAATTTTCTATAATTATTATTATTTTATTTCATATTTACAATAATAATAAATTGAATACAATGTGTACATGAACAAACTCCTGGCCAAAATACGTGTTGGCAATTCATTAAATTAATTTTATCCATTCAACATTTTCTTTCCTTTATTTATTTATCCTTTCAACACACACACATATATATATATATATATATATATATATATATATGTGTGTGTGTGTGTGTGTGTGTGTGTGTGTGTGTGTGTGTGTGTGTGAAATGAAAATGGAAGTGAATTGAAAAGAAATAAAGGAAAGAAAGTACAGAATGGATAAAATAGGATTATTTTAATTAATTTAACTTACACGTGTTTTGGTCAGGAGTTTATCCATGTGTACATTATTCTATCTATCTATTATTATTATTATTATTATTATTATTATTATTATTATATTATTATTATATTTCATTTCATTTTGTTATTTAAAAATTATAATAGATGGAATAATGTACACATGGATACACTCCTGACCGAAACACGTGTAAGTTAAATTAATTAAAATAATCCTGTTTTATCCATTCTATACTTTCTTTCCTTTATTTCTCTTTTCAACACACACACACACACACACACACACACACACACAATATATATATATATATATATATATATATCCACCTACCAACTTACAGTGATTTAAACTCAATTACCTCAGAATCTATAAAGTATCACTTCCCTAATCGATCGACCTTTTACCCTTACTCGAGGGCCCAAACAGAACGAACGCATAGAATGGTGTTCCCCTCACGGAATTCGATCGTGTGCCAAGACGAACGAGCACGGAACCTGAATAATCTCTGATTCCTTCCACAGCGATTCTCTCTCGTTAGACACGAACGTGTTTCCCGCGATATTTTGATATTTGACCCCATCACTAACGTCAGACAAATCAGAGACAATAGTTTTTTTTTCTCTTTTCCTTTGTCGCTGAATACTTATGTCGAAAAATGTTTTGTGTTTTTATACCAGCTTAACACTTGATTTACCAAGTGCAGCTTATCATGATGTAATAGTTAACAAGCTCGTCACGAAGGCCAATTACAACTGTCTAGTTACCTTAATCCTCTCTAGAGGCCCCGTTCTTGAAACCTAGTACTGTTAAACAGTTATGTATGTCTGTTCTTTATTAACATACTATCAAAATAAAAAGACTTTTTATTTTGATCTAAAAATAATTTTTTGAAAGATATTGCCTGAGGGGATGGGAGCTGAAAATTCAATGTCATAGAGTGTGTACCATAAGTATGTAAAATCTACGCCACCCTAAATCATATAGACTAGCAAAATAAAAAGACACCCCCGGGCGATGTAAAAATAATTTTTTGAGAGATATTGCCTGAGGGGATGGGAGCTGAAAATTCAATATCATAGAATTTGTACCATAAGTATGTAAAGTCGTCAAATTTATTAAAGGAGTAAAAAAAATGAAAGAAAGAAAGAAAGACAATTTGAAATGGAAACAGTTCCGATAACTTTAAATATTATATTAGAATAAAACAATCTATATATAAATATATAACGCCGGGCATCTATTTATTGAAACAATGAGGATTGTCTAACGTTGCATGCTCACATTTTGAGTATATTTATTCTATGTTATGACGTTGGATTATGTGTTGGGTAATGTGACGTAAGCAGTGACGCAGTTTTGTTACAAAAAAAACCGGAAGCGAATCTCCATTATTAATAATATATTTACCAACCCCTCCGTACAAGCAGGATGTGACACAAGGTCATTTTTAAGCGGAGTTTAACAGGTTTGAATTCAGAGTTTTCCTACTCCTGGACCGGTTGCCTAACCAAGGTTAAAGAGCACGGTCTGTCCTACTATTAACCCATAGCTGGAGGGAGAGTAGGATTCATACATTTCTCAAGCGTATTAGCGCTAAGTGAAATGCAACTACCAAGTCCAGGATTTGATCTTAGACCGACGAGTTCATTTCCCATGACTTTAACCATTACACAACATGCTTCTGTCTGTTCTTTATAGATGCTACCATGCCGCCTGTGGCAGCAGATCATGCCGAAGGGTAAAATATTCCCAGAGGGGCCATTGTTTAGCCGATTGATGGGAGGGGGCATCTCCGACCGCACGTCTTGTTGAATGTCATCGACTGCTCATCCACCCGGATTCAATACTTAAGCATTACATGTCGCCACTCACAACCAGCAAGTAGCCCCAATGGTGGGTCTTATTCTCTGAAGAGGTGCAGTCAGTATATTGTTCTTATCCTGGGTATGAATTTATTCTCTAACTGATGGTGAAGTTCCAATTCTGGAGCTCTGGGGAATCTGGAGAGCATATTCATAACCATTACTGCCAAGTCCACTCTGCCCTGGAGTGGTAATACCTGTTAGGGTCCCATCTATAGGTTAAATGGAACAAAATGAATTTTAGAAAAATATTTTTTTTAAAGAATTGTTTTTTTAATTTTTTTATTTGAGTACCCATCAAGAATGAATAAAACAAAACGTCTTCGGCATAAAATAGCCCAATGGATTGACATGCCGTAAAATCCAACCAGACAGTCCCCTCTGCCCTGGAGTGGTAATACCTGTTAGGGGGATATCTATAGGTTAAATAGAACAATATAATTTTTAGAAAATAATTGGTTCTTGTTTTTTTTTTTTTTTTTTTAAATTTGATGTTTTGTTTGTTTGGTTTGCTTTGTTTTACGGCATATCAACCTCGGTGGGTCATTTAATGCCGACAAAGTTGTGAAATAAATTCATTCTTAATGCATAATACAATTTTGTTCATAAACTCATGTTTTTCTATTCAACCCATAGATGGAACCCTAACAGGTACTACCACTCTGGGTCAGGTGGACCAGGGAGCAATGGTGATGAAGGGGTGCTCCACATTTCCCAAACCTCCAGAAATGGAACCTCACCATCAGATAGAGTTTAACGTCATTCCCAGGACATGTAGACCCTCAGCCACCACCTTATAGCACCCATATGATAACAAGGGTTGGGGGTTGCCATAAGGGCAATATGGTTTTAAATTTGAGTACCCATCAAGAATGAATAGAACAAATGGTTTGACATGGCGTAAAATCCAACCACCCAACTAACCAATCTAACAGGCTAGGGGTCGAGCGAGCGAGCGAGCGAGCGAGAGAGAGAGAGAGAGAGAGAGAGGGGGGGACCCCAACCCAATCAGAAGAACAAAGATACCCGGCTTGATCGGAAAAAAGCACCCGGATACAACTTGGTGAATGTTAAATTTGGGTATGTAACATACGCTATATGAAGCTAAGTAGAACCAGTGACAATTCCTCAATTCACGAGTGACTGTACTTGAATGGATACAGATACAATGTTTAGCAATTCTTTTACAGGTGTCATTCGTGAATAGATCGTGCATTAGATTTGCGCAATGTTCGTAAATAATTACTAGGGTATCTGCAATAAAATGACAATTAACTACGAAAGTCAGCGTCGTACTGACTGGTGTCAATTCACTACTCGTAGAGAAGGTTACTATTATCTTGCATCCGGGGATTTCAAGCGCGGGAAATCATCTATAAGTAAGATGCAACGACATCACAAATTGTGCAACCAAGTAAACTTTGCTGGTACAGCTCAATTGTCCATGAACAGGTCAGATTCTTTTCTGGCGACGAGGCGTGTAATCTGGAGATGTCCAGCCATTTTCCAGGACATGTCAAAGATGCAATGACGTCACATATTGAGCAACCGACTAAACTTTGCCGGTACAGCCCAATGGTATATGCACAGGTCAGATTCTTTTCTGTAGAACGGGTGCGTAATCTGGAGATGTTCAGCCCAATGGTACATGATAGGTCAGAATCTTTTCTTGGGAAGAGGTGCGTAATCTGGAGATGTAAAGCGATTTTTCAGGACATGTCAAAGATAAAATTACGTCACAAATGGTGAAACCGACTAAACATTGACGGTATAGCCCAATGGTTGAAGCACAGGTCAGGAGATGTCCAGTCATTTTCCAGGACATGTCAAAGATGTAATGAATATAACCTGAATGTCTAAGGGAATCATGACATCAGTCTCTCTCTTTCTGTCTCTGTCTCTGTCTCTGTCTCTGTCTCTCTCTATGTCTCTCTGTCTCTCTGTCTCTCTCCATATCTATCTACCTTTATCTATCTATCTATCTATCTTTTTCTCGATCAAATTATCTTTATTTAGTCTGTTGACTGGGATGATGAACATGAGGAGGCTGTTTGAAATTATATCATAACTGTCCTTCCATACAACCGAGAAAAAAAAGAGTTAGATATTCTAGACACAGAAAAGATTTAAACAAACAAGTGAAACAGATTAAAATCGAAAACATTAATACATAAAAGTCAAATTATGGAAACATAAAAAAGATATCTTCACAAAAAAAAAATCAGATCGTCCACAAAAGCAGACATTAAATAAAAAATAATCTAAAAAAAATATTTGTTTTTAAAATGTACAAATAGTTATTTAAAAAAAAAAAAAAAAAATAAAAAAAAAACAAATCTCTAAGAATCTTAATCTTTTTTTCAAGAAGTTTTTTCCACCTCAATAAATCCGGAAAATATCTCAATTTCCTTCTCGCCTGCCCCGACGCCATTTTACAATGTTCGCGCGTCAAGCGGACCAATCGGTTGTCAGCGGAGGGCTTGTCGCTAAATCCCGCCAAATTACACAGAGAGCTGTTACGCGTCTTCCTTGTAAGTCACAGTTGACAGAAGGGGATTTGAAGGCCATGTTGAATCGGACGAGTGAGTTGAAGTATTCTTTTATTCTTTTAGACTTTTATTCTTATATTCTTTTATTCTTTCTTTCTTTCTATTTTTTTTTTTGCTCGCTTCAGTAGCCATTTTGAAAGGGAACTGTGGATTTTATACACATTAGATCACGTGAACACTATGCAAAATAGAGAAACTAAGAAATATAAGAAAAAATGATACTACGGCATTATATCTAGTAGAGGGAACGATGTTAAGAAGAAAGAATATATATATATATATATATATATATATATATATATATATATATATATATATAATATATATAATATATAACTGAAAGTGAAGGAATCATATGTATGTACGGAGATCATACAGTTAGAAGATGGTAATATTTTATTATAAAACTGTATGATCTCCCTAGATACATATGATTCCTCCACTTTTGTTTTATATAATTTCTCTTGTACCAAAAATCTATTCATATATATATATGTACACACACACACACACACACATATATATATATATATATATATATATATATATATATATATGTGTGTGTGTGTGTGTGTGTGTGTGTTCAAATGAAAAATAAAGGAAAGAAAATGTTGAATAGATAAAATAGGATTTATTTTATTTTTTACTGACACGTGTTTCGGCCAGGAGTTTATCCATGCATACATGTATTCTATCTATTATTATTTTAAATACAATATAAAAATAACAGTAACAATTATAGAAAAATCCTTCGGATGCGACGATGACGTTAACATAACTTTCAAAATTTTCAAAAAGTTCTTTTTTCGAACATCACGGAAATTCTCCGTATTTCAACCGATTTATTTAAAACAATAACGATTTACTATAACGAAGGCCGGTATTTCTTTGATTACTAAGACAATTCTGTAGTTTTTTCTATTATTGCTATTTCTATTTTATGAAAAAAAAAATCATAAAATCTTTCATCATTTTAAGAAAAATATTTGACATTATTTTATGTAAGTATGTCACATTTCTGTGACACCCTGTATATATATATATATATATATATATATATATATATATATGTGTGTGTGTGTGTGTGAGAGAGAGAGAGAGTGAGCGAGAGAGGGGGTAGGGAGAGAAAGAGAACGTTTTGGTATGTACGTGTCGACTTATGACTCAGAAAAGAGATATCGGGTTCCCTTTCGGGTAGGAGTTTTTTTCTTCATCAGGGTGTCTATCTCCCTGGTTTTGAGCTCCATCTTGATTCGTGTAATCAATTCAGGAACACGAAGACTTAATTTGTGTACACATAATTGCCATTACTCCCAGGTCTACTCTGACCCGGAGTATTCCCTTCATCTACGGATTAAAAAGGGAAAAAATGTTTTTAGAAATGTGTTAAAAAGATTGTTAAAACAATTGTACATTCATCAAACATGAATAGAAAAAAAAACGTCCTCGGCATAAAATAACCCATCAAGAATTGAGATGCCATAAAATCCAACTAACCAAAGAGTGTAATAGTAAATCCTTAAGACAAAATAAAAAGTAAAAAGTTGTCGGGGAGGCCTAAATTCGGTATCAGCCAGACGGAGTCTATCCTCTTTTCACTAGCACTGGATCAAAGAGATTGTTTTTGCTTCTGAGGTGGAGCGCCATACCTACTGAGAAAATAACTTACACAAAACACGATGACGCAAACAACGAGTTGCGAATTGGTATGAGCATTGTCCCGGATCAGTGAAAGAGATAAAAGATTTTTACGATCTCGTGGGATTTTCGGATTCTCCACCGACAGACATCTAAATGCAAACGGACCAGACATTACACTGAAAGATTTTTAGGATAAAACATGTCGACTGATCGATATGTCTGCCCAAAGTGATCAAAACATTGCCCAGAAAGTATTTGAAAAGCTTTCAAATTAGAAAGATATATGTATTTACCGAAACTACTCCACCAGGAGCAGGATGTGACACAAGGTCAAATTAAATTTAAAGTTGAAATGTGGAGTAGGAAATAAACAAAATAAACTAATCAAGAGAAAGAAAATTTGTATATTTGGACCCAAATCTCGTTAGTATCAACCCCCCCCCCGCTTAAAAATCAAATTAATGCATAGAATAAATCTTAATTATTAACAAAATCTCTATGCAATACTCTACTTTGACCCTATCTTGGGCGAGACGGGCGGTCGGAGAGGCCCCCTCCGATCAATCGGCTGGCCACGTCAAGACCCAGCACCTATATGATTTTCCCAACCCTATTGCCCTTATGGCAAGCCCCAAGCCCTTTTTATCATATGGGTGCTAGAAGGTGGTGACTGAGGGTCTACATGTCCTGGGAATGACGTTAAACTCTATCTGATGGTGAGGTTTCAGTTTTGGAGGTTTGGGGAATGTGGAGCACCCCTTCATCACCATTGCTCCCTGGTCCACTCTGACCCGAGTGGTAGTACCTGTTGGGGTCCCATCTATGGGTTAAATAGAAAAATGTATTTATAAAAAAATTGTATTATCCATTTAGAATTGATTTATTTCAAAACTTTATCGGCATTAAATGACCCACTGAGGTTGATATGCCGTAAAACAAAACAAACCAAACGGTCTATGAAAATCTGAGTTAGATATTCCTCAAAACAGCCCATGTTATTAGGATATTTGCCTATCACCCCACTTATGAGAGTGTGACACAAGGACATTTTTATGTTGGCCCACCCACAAGCCGAAGCTCATAGGTGGTAGGCACAAAAATGCGTCGATCCCGTCGGCATTCCCCCACAAGGGAGGCGCCTCAGGCGCTGGGCAATAAACCCAGCTCTGCCCCTTTAAATCGAGGGGGAAGGTGTTACCTGGGGGAATAGCCCCCTGGGATCGACGCTGTTAATTTACATTAACAAACACAGGCCCCGAAAGGCCCGTGTTATTTAGTGCGATTAATGTGTCTTATATATCACTAAGAAAAAAACGTTTACATATATGTTGTAGTTAATTTGCATACTGGTTTTAAAAAAACGGGTTTAATAAACAATTACTTGGTATTATTGATTTCTAATGTTATTGTTTTATTCTCCTACGTATTAAAATCAATCCTATGAATGATTTCATATAGTAACCAATTAAAATATAATTAAAATAAGTGTAATCTTTTTATATACGTTCTTATTTAATTTTGTTAGTCTTTCTAATTTGATGTATCTTATTACATTAAAAATTAAATATTTACCCCTGAAGAGCGCATATTCTTGCTAGTATATATAAAGTTAGGGTAGCAAAGACATATCAAATTGCCCCCCCATCAGGGGGAGGGGTACGCTCCACTTTGGAAACGACTGCATTAGGTCTAAAAACAATATACACACTGTTATCAAAAAAACTTTATTAGTGTGCTATATATATTAGACTAGAAGCGGCTACCCGGCGTATTGAGCACTTTATATTTGTTATATTGCTGTCTTATCATTGTGAAACTTGCAAGAGAGACATAGAGACACAGAGACACAGAGAGACAGACAGACAGATACAGAGAGAGAGAGAGAGAGAGACAGACAGACAGACAGACAGAGAGACAGATACAGAGAGACAGACAGATACAGAGAGAAAGAGACACAGAGACACAGAGAGAGACAGACAGATACAGAGAGACACACACAGAGAGAGAGAGAGAAGAGAGAGAGAGAGAGAGAGAGAGAGAGAGACAGAGAGAGAGAGACAGAAAGACAGAGAGAGAGAGACAGACAGACAGACAGATACAGAGAGACAGACAGACAGAGAGATAGATACAGAGACAGACAAAACAGACAGACAGAGACAGAGACAGACAGATATAGAGAGACAGACAGATACAGAGAGAGAGAGAGACAGACAGACAGACAGACAGACAGAGAGACAGACAGAGACAGACAGATACAGAGAGAGACAGAGAGACAGAGAGAGAGAGAGAGAGAGACAGAGAGGGAGAGAGAGAGGGGGAGAGAATTCGTTCTTATACACATCAGAAAGACAGACTGACAGAGAGACAGAGAGACAGAGAGGGAGGGAGAGACAGACAGACAGACAGACATATACAGAGAGAGGACAGACAGACAGACAGATACAGAGACAGAGAGACAGAGAGAGAAAGACAGAGACAGAGAGATACAGAGAGAGAGAGAGACAGACAAACAGAGAGACAGACAGATACAGAGAGACAGACAGATACAGAGAGACAGAGAGAGAGAGACAAACAGAGAGAGACAAACAGAGAGAGAGAGAGAGACAAACAGAGAGAGGAGAGAGAGAGAGAGAGAGAGAGGGGGTGGGCAGAGAATTCGTTCTTATATACATCACTTTATACCCCAAAATAAATTTGATCGATTCGCAGATCGATAAATTGACCCCCACCCCACCCCCCTTCTTGAAGATTCCTTGAACTATTCTTTCATTAATGTGTTCCTTGTAAGACATTCTGATCAATTTTAACCAGCAGGCATTAGCCAGACATTTTAGCCATCGCAGACAATTTTAACACCACAGAAATAATAAAAGAAAAGAGAGAAGTATTACCGGGCTTGTTTTAATGGCGCGAATGGAATTAAGAAAATTCTGTCTTGCCGTCCAGGCTAAAACATGACACAGCTGGCCACATCGACGCCAGCAAACAGGGCGCTTTCTTACTGTTGTGAATTATTTCTATTTTGGCGCGAACAATCAAATTGTTATTCTTGCGATACTACGAAAAGAAGATGGATTTAGTTGCCGCCATCTTGAATGAGGGTTTTCTTGATTTAATTTCATCCCTCGATATTTTTAGTTTACTTTCTTTTTTTTTTTAAGCCGTTTATGTTTTCCGATTTTATTTGAATATCTAATATACTCGCAAAATAAAAAGACGCCCCTCCGGGCGATGTAAAAAAATTTTTTGAAAGATATTTAATTCCATCTCTCGATATTTTTAGTTTACTTTCTTTTCTTTTTTAAGCCGTTTATGTTTTCGATCTTATTTGAATATCTAATATACTAGCAAAATAAAAAGACGCCCCTCCGGGCGATGTAAAAAATAATTTTTTGAAAGATATTTAATTCCCTCTCTCGATATTTTTAGTTTACTTTCTTTTTTTTTAAGCCGTTTATGTTTTTCGATCTTATTTGAATATCTAATATACTAGCAAAATAAAAAGACGCCCCTCCGGGCGATGTAAAAAATAATTTTTTGAAAGATATTGCCTGAGGGGATGGGAGCTGAAAATTCAATGTCATAGAGTATGTACCATAAGTATGTAAAATCTACGCCACCCTAAATTATATATACTAGCAAAATAAAAAGACACCCTCTGGGCGATGTAAAAAATATTTTTGAAAGATATTGCATGAGGGGATGGGAGCTGAAAATTCAATGTCATAGAGTGTGTATCATAAGTATGTGAAATCTACGCCACCCTAAATTATATATACTAGCAAAATAAAAAGACACCCTCTGGGCGATGTAAAAATATTTTTTTGAAAGATATTGCCTGAGGGGATGGGAGCTGAAAATTCAATGTCATAGAGTGTGTACCATAAGTATGTAAAATCGTCAAATTTATTAAAGGAGTAAAAAAAGAAAGAAAGAAAGAAAGACAATTTGAAATGGAAACAGTTCCGATAACTTTAAATATTATATTAGAATAAAACAATCTATATATAAATATATAACGCCGGGCATCTATTTATTGAAACAATGAGGATTGTCTAACGTTGCATGCTCACATTTTGAGTATATTTATTGTATGTTATGACGTTGGATTATGTGTTGGGTAATGTGACGTAAGCAGTGACGCAGTTTTTGTTACAGAGAAAAACCGGAAGCGAATCTCCATTATTAATAGATATATTTACCAACCCCTCCGTAAGCGGGATGTGACACAAGGTCATTTTTAAGCGGAGTTTAACAGGTTTGAATTCAGAGTTTTCCTACTCCTGGACCGGTTGCCTAACCAAAGTTAAAGAGCCCAGTCTGTCGTACTATTTATCCATAGCTAGAGGGAGAGTAGGATTCATACCTTTCCCAAGAGTATTAGCGTTAAGCCAAAAAGTGGCTTACCTAGGGTTAGAGCCCCTCAATGTCCTTCAAATTGCTCATTATTATCAATATTTAAGCGGCTACCCGGCATCGTTTGTGTAGAGGGGGATTTTTAAAATTAGTCCCGCAGATCCATTATTACTGAATCGTGAGTTGATCTCCTCGTGGAATGCCCCATTTAAATCCCTATGTGAAAAAAAAAGACCTTGCATTGATCCAGTCACTCTGAAAAGAAATGTTAATGTCTACTATCTAAAATATTAAATGAAAAAATAATCCATGCTGTTATTATTTAAATTTTATTCTTTAATTATCTTCACGAATATAAATCAAATCTCTATTATTTTTGCTCAAAGACCAGGCCCTGGTAATATTTAATGTATATATATATATATATATATATATATATATATATATATATATATATATATATATATAGAGAGAGAGAGAAGAGAGAGAGAGAGAGAGAGAGAGAGAGCTTTAGAAAGCAGAATTCGACCACATGTCTGACATTTCCAACCCTCCATGTTCTCTCCAATATGACAGGTATATGCCTTTCGAAGATAGATTGATAGATACATACATATATACATACACACATATATACATATATAGGTATTTGCCTCTCATCCCACTTATGAGCGCTAGACACAAGGTCTCGTTTTTACGTGGGCACATTAAAATTGCGTCGATCCCGTCGGCATTCCCCCTCAAGGGGGCGCCTCAGGCGCTGGGCAATAAACCCAGCCCTGCCCCTTTAAGAGACATATATAACATAACTGGAGGACGAAATGTTTCATACCTTTCACAAGGGTATTAGTACGAAAGTGAACGTGATAGCGCGATTGGAGTTCGAAATCGCTTACTACGATATCGCAGTTCAGCACGTTAGCCACTGCACCACGAAAACTCCTCCGATAATTTTAAGACATTTGCAATTATCGATTATAGAACGGAAAGAGAACTTCGTATTTTGTCTATTTCAAAGCTTAGTCACTTTCTTTCTCATTACCCTTGTTTAAACTCGGTGTAGTTTAATATTGACTGGTGTGATTTATGAAAAGGAGACACCTCATTATTCTTCCGGCTGATAGGCTTCAACACACTAATAATGCTGTCAGTTGTAACAAGGCGCTAATGGGACCCTATATTAAAAGGTTTTGTTTCGGTCGATGATAATTGAGAGTTTATCAATAAGTCTGTCTAAACGCTATGTATCATGCTGATTTGTTCCCCCAAGGGTTGGACATTTTCTTTGGCCAAAAAGACTTTCTGTTTCAAAGCTGATTTTCTAATGTTATGGAAGAAATTTTGGGACCAAGTAACCAATAAGCACCCCAGATGAGAGCTGTTTTTTTTTTATTTTGTCGCTGGATGGACGCGAGGTGTAATTCAGGTGCCCGGGTGTTGGGGGACTGTGTCCATGAATAACAAGTGAGTGGGGCGCTGAGGGGAAGCAGTTGGTCGAGGCGAGACGGTAGTCAGCGACGAAGCGCTTTGTGAACGACCCAACAAAGAAATTAATTTTAATCCAATAAAGAAACAAAACTAAATGGGACTTGCGATTTTTCAGCTGCTAAAATATTTTGACGACGACGGCTTTTCAGCTGCTGGTCGAAGACGAAGACGAACACTGTGTTGACTAAAAGAAAGTTTGGCCTGCGGGAAGACGGTGGACTCGCTTCTTTTTTGAACCCCCCTTAGCAGGAACTTGTTGACTCAAATATCTATCCCCCCTCTATTTTCTTCCTTCTATAGAACATCGTTTACTTTTCAGCGTAAACTCCCGATTGTTTGTTTACAAACAAAAGGCGATTTTTTTGGCCTTAGAATTTCACACTAAGATTTTTTTTTTTAAGTTTGTTCATGTATATTTAAAACCCAAAGGCACGTTTTTATACTAAACTAATTTTCGATTATAATAAAGAATAGTTATTTATTGGTTACATCCTCTTATCTAAATAAACATAAAATATTTTGTAAATAAAAACTATTTTCATTTAAATAAACATATCTGCATTTCTCTTCTGATTAAATAAAAACTATTTTAAGAGAGTTTAATAATTTGCTTGAAGCACATGTCAACATACGCACACGTACAAACATAAAAGTGCATTCACGTAAACATGCAACTCATGAATACAGTTATAAAAAAATACCATCTGTAACATTTTCAAAAAAATATTTCATTTAACTAAAAATGCCATAACAAGACGACAACTACTTCAGTTCCAGTGTTCTTGTGAAAAAGAGATTTTATCTCGAAATATCAAGAATAAATTACAGGTTAACAAACAACACCATTGTTACCTTATTATTTTTTCTTTACACCTGCATTGGATAGCCTTCAAAATCAACATCCAAACCAAAAAACTATTTTATCATAAAAATGCGTCTTTCATATAAAAACGTCTTTCGTTTAAAGTTTTTAAAACTTAAAAAAAATTCCTATTGAATTAACAACAACAATATTAAATAACTATTATTTTTTTATTAAAATCCAAAACTATTTTAGAATAAAAACGTGCCTTTGGGTTGTGTACTGGCATCAAATTCTATATGTTATATAGCGGCTTCTTCTTCACGTTGCTAAATCGCGTATCTGTATACGTAGCGGGTATGGTCACAGTACCCAAAGCGATGTATGTTAGTAGTCAGCTACGACCGACTAATGGGCTTCAATAACAACAGATACGTAGGTACAAAAGAGGACCCTTCTTTATTTTCTTCGGTGTGTGGGTGGTGAAGGCACAGAGCTTACAATGAGTGCACGAGGGGTGGTTGCTGACGGGAGACGTAAAGTGTAATTTCCGATGCCGACCGGCGTCTGAGTCTGTCGGCTTAAACCTCTGGCTTTTTGTATTGACGACATGCCTACACATCTTTATCTTTTTGATCTGATAACGGACCTTTGTTATATATTTCTTTTTCTTCACCCTGCTTCCTTGACCGGAAACTATCTCTTCCGCTTTCCCTTTCTTTTTAAATATATATTTTTATCGTTCTCTTTGTTCCTCAGCCGGAAGTTCCATCTTCCGGGCGAGGACAATACAACATTTGGATTGTAAATATACATGAACACACTTTAAAAAAATCTTACAATGAAATTCTAAAGTAAAAAAATCATCGGGAGTTTGCTGTGCAAAGCAAAAGATGTTCCTTTCAAAACAGCCCATTGAATTTTTAACTCCCACCTCCTCAGGCAATATCTTTCAAAAAATAATTTTACATCGCCCGGAGGGTCTTTTCTTTTTAAAGAATAAATAAACATTAACCATTAAAGTGAAATACACTTTCATCCTGTGTCTCATCCTGTACCTGCGGTGGGGTTGGTAAACCCAGGTCTCTTTTTTCTGGCTGAATATACAAATAGTAAATTATAGAGAAAACAATTGTATAGAAAAGTAAATTCTAACACTTTTTATTTCATGGTAATTTCCGATTTGCGTGGAAATTGATAAATAGGGAGAGAAATATGAATAAGAGTCGATTTGAGATTGTTGATTTAAAATCTAAATCTAATCAATACATAAGATTATATATTTAAAGTGAAAGAAAAACGGAAAAAATATTTTGAACAAATATAAAAACATATCTATCTATTTATCCATCTGTAAACACACCCTCACACACAAACCCACACAAACACACAGATACACACACACACACACACACACACACACACACACATATATATATATATATATATATATATGAGGAAAAAATGAGTAAAGAAAAGAAATGTAGATGGATAAAAATGAATTTTATCGATATCACTTTTAATCGATATCACTAACACATGTGTTTCGGTCTGTTTATCAAAATGTATACAGATTTACGTTATTATTATTATTAAAATAATCAGATGGAGTTGAAATGATGATGATAATAATAGGAAAAATGCATGAAATGTTCCGTACCTTCATCAGAGTAGTATTTTTATTTTTTTGATGATGATATATATATATATATATATATATATATATATATATATATATATATATATATATATATATATATGCGTGTGTTTTCAGATGGATATATATGTATACATTATTTTATTTGTAATAGACAGTATATGTAAAAAAATATATACACAAATGTTTATATGTATGTTTGAGTTCTCAATGTTGGTTGAAACATATCAAGGAAACATTGACATCACACACACACACACACACACACACACACACACACACACACACACACATATATATGTATATATATATATGTATATAGATTTGAGATAACGTAGCGTGAGCATAATCAACCTCTGCTTACTGACAGTTTCTCGCCTATTTGATCGTGGTCTTAAGATTGCATAGGCGAGAAACTGCCAGTAGACAGGAGTTGACTCCATGTTCACGCTGCCTTAATTCAAATATAAACACTCTCTCAATGATATTGAGCACTATCTACTTAGAAATATAGCACCCTTATTATCTACAATATATATATATATGTGTGTGTGTCTGTATATATATATATATATATATATATATATATATATATATATATATATATATATATATAACCAAGGTGTGTCAAAAAGTATGAAGATGTCTTTATACTATTTAACAAACCTTGTATTCCGAAAAAAAATAACGTTACATTCATTGTTCATTTCTATCTTGGTAAATACAGCTTCAAACTTGGCATTTTAAGACACACCTTGTATTCAGAAAAAAATAATGCTCCATTCATTGTTCATTTCTATTTTGATAAATACATATATACATAAATATATATATACTCACTACCTATGCCATTCACCATATGTACATGAATCACTACATCTTCAAACCAAGTACATTAAAGCCTGCCTACTCCCAACACCTAACACCTATGGTATCATTATCAGAAACCAACAAGGAAAATTTACTACCACTAACCTCTGCTAACACCAACTGACCACCCTCCCCTTATTCCCGACATCCTTGTTCACCAGTACGAAAATGTTCACCATTGGGGCAAGAACTCAATCCTACGTCCTGAAAAGGGTCTAACAGACCGAAACGTTACAACATCGACATCACTACCTACAATAAACATCCATTTTCTATAACATCCCGTGCTGGTCTATTTTTCTCCATATATATATATATATATATATATATATACATATATGTGTGTGTGTGTGTGTGTGTGTGTGTGTGTGTGTGTGTTGGTGGAGGTATCAGAAATTGATCACCTCTGCTAGGGTCAGCATGGCGAGGGCAGTCTGATGTTGGAAGACCCGAAACCTCCCAATGTCCCATGCAGATAACATCACTGACGACAACCACCAGCGCCCCAAATGTAGGAGCGTATATTTAAAGTATATATATATATATATATATATATATATATAGCAAGGAAGGATTGAGGGAGGGAGGGAAGGGAATGAGGGAAGACCAACTATGGAATTATATTGTTCCGTTTTAAGCTCATTCTTCTTTCCGAGTAAATCTAAAATCAATGGCCATTTTTTAATCCACAGAGATAATCCTTCGCAGCAGATGCGTCGAAGATTTGGAGTTTCCAAAACATTATTCTGCTGACAATTGGCGACAAGATAATCTTGAGCCATTTGCACAGTTCAATCGATACTTGAATTTTTTTTCACATTTCAAGATAATGTCGACTTGCAATTTTAGACGCCATAAATATTTCAAATCGAGAATCAAATCTCATCATCATCAAGTCGTGCGACTAGCACGGATAGCCATGACAATCTCTCGCCAATATTCTCCATCATTCATTATCCCAGGCAGGTCCTCTGCGCAGCATCCGGTATCCACGCATAGTTGGTCAATATTTCAAATCGAGAATCAAATATCATCATCATCACGTCCTGCGACTAGCACGGATAGCCATGACAATCTCTCGCCAATATTCTCCATCATTCATTATCCCAGGCAGGTCCTCTGCGCAGCATCCGGTATCCACGCATAGTTGGTCAATATTTCAGATCGAGAATCAAATATCATCATCATCAAGTCCTGCGACTAGCACGGATATTCATGACAATCTCTCGCCAATATTCTCTATCATTCATTGCCCCAGGCAGGTCCTCTGCGCAGCATCCGGTATCCACGCAGAGTTGGTCAATATATTTATTTACCAGCTCCTCGGTGTGTGTGTGTGTGTGTGTGTGTGTGGTGTGTTTTCTGGGTTCGCTCTTCATTGAAGTAGTAAAAATGTTCACTTCTCTTATATTATAGAGTGAGACATATATATATATATATATATATATGTGTGTGTGTGTGTGTGTGTGTGTGTGTGTGTATTTACCAACCCTCCGCACGAGCAGGATTTGACACAAGGTCAATTTCTTAAGCGGAGTTCAACAAGTTTGAATTCAGAGTTTTCTTTCTCCTAGACCGGTTGCTTAAGCAAGGTTAAAGAGCCCATTCTGCCCTACTATTTACCCATAGCTGGAGGGAGAGTAGGATTCATACCTTTCCCAAGGGTATTAATGCTAAGTGAAATGCAATTACCACGTCCAAGATTTGAACTCGGGGCGACGAGTCCATTTCCCATGCCTTTAACCATTACACAACGCACTTCCTAGAGAGTTGGTCAATATAGGTCCTTGCTGAGCGGCACATATTAGCATGCCCATGTGCTGGCTTCCACAGGAGAACGTCGCTCATGGTATGTGAGATAGGAGGAACATGTATGAATGTAATGTAGTTTTTATATGTGTTTTGTGTACGAAAGCTGATAACGTGATCATTGCATGTGAATATTTTTTTTCACATGCAATGATCACGTCATCAGCTTTCACACATTCGCTAAACACTTAACATTTTTCATTTTTCTCCCTCACAAAAATTTCTGTAACAGTGTCCTGATGATGGTTTAATACCGAAATACTTAAGTATTGACACATAAAAATTGTTTCCTCTGATCATAACATCCTGTGTTTGTTATATATTTGAGAATATTTTCTTCACATATTGTCGGATTAATTTCCTCATCGTTTTTCCATATATATACACATATATATATATACTACGCTACAAGGACAAATTGAAGGACAATTTGAAACGCCTCGATAATGACCTGAGTGCTTGGGAAGATCTAGCATCGGATCGGAAGGAATGGCATAAGACCTGTTTCGCTAAACTAAAGAGCTTTGAACAAAATAGACTGAAGCATAGAGATCGGCTCCGCCTAAATTTAAAACAAAACATTTAACTCCCGCCTTAAAACATTTTATTTGTCAGTGTGGCTTCATAGCCGGCAGCAAGGCTGAGCTGCTATCACACTCGAGGAAACATAAAATGTCTTCTTGACAGCATTCACAACATGGGAGGAATCAAATCACTCACTGCTGACCCTCATCTATCGTTCTCCATAGGAGAGTCCACCTTATATATATATATATATATATATATATATATATATATATATATGATAAGTATGTAGACACGATGTGTTTTGGATATGGCCATATCCAAACACATCGTGTTTACATACTTATCATATCGTCGTGTAATAAAAGTCACTACAAGAGGAATATTAACCTACTCTAAACAAATCGTAAAATCTAAGTCCGTTTGGTGTAGGGGTTATGGTACCGACCTGTCAGCTTGACAGTCCGGTTTCAAATCACACACAGGGCGGTCTTCCTATCTATAGCTCTGTTGATGAGACCTAATAGGCCGAAATGTACAGACAGAGATTGATTTTTCTCGATTTTTTTAGCCATACATTTAAATAGGCATTCCCGCCTAATTAATTAATTATTGATTAATTAATTTTCAAAATTAGGTACGACTCTTATTAAGCACATATTCTCTCAAATATATATATATATATATTATATATATATATATATATAATATTTGTATATGTATAAGCATTAACTTACCGGTGGGTATAAGAACGATCGTTGGAAGCGCACAATATACAGAGGTTAAGGTTGAGAAAAAACAAATACAAAGTGCTCAATACAATTTAGAGCATAAATTTATTTTAAGAATGGAAATGAGTAACCTACTCGAGTTTCATCGATTGATTCTTCAGGGTTACTTTAAATTAATCGAGTTTACGATTAATCTTAGGTGTTATAAACATGCCCGTTGGAATGATTTAAGAATCTATGGTATATAGCTGCTTCTTATCAAAGATGAAATAAAAAAAAAAACATCCTTCTTTTGCTATTGAATATACCGGGTGTTTTGCGTGAGGAGCTATCTACAATACACCGGGTCTATATCATGATTCTTTGATGAATTTTCTGTGAGAAGCAAAGTCCATCTTTGTATGGAGGCATCGGTCTGTATTTGACGATAAATAGGGTATCGACTTGGAGAGCATTACCATAACAGTGTGTTAGATCGCGATTGGTGAGCAGCTGAGTGAAAGCGACTGCGAACGTCTCCTGATTAGTCGATAGTTTGGGGGTCTATGAAATAAATTCTTTGAGGCTTTTGAAGTTCGAAGAAAAATCTGTAGAAATATGGAAGCGATTTGGTAAAGAAA
Source organism: Doryteuthis pealeii (assembly GCA_023376005.1). NCBI lineage: Eukaryota > Metazoa > Mollusca > Cephalopoda > Myopsida > Loliginidae > Doryteuthis > Doryteuthis pealeii. The sequence continues at coordinate 71,162,778 of CM042170.1, read as the reverse complement.
GCAACAAACTTTCCCGTCAAAGTAATAAAATATCAATTCTAAATTCTATAAAAAGGTACAACTGTCTCCCCCTCTCGCCCTCCCCCCCCCTCTCTCTCTCTCTCTCTCTCTCTCTCTCTCTCTCTCTCTGTCTATATATAATATAATATATATATATATATATATTTCTGAATAGAATAAGTCCCACCACTAACTTATCTGGTCCTTTTAACTATTTATCTACGTATGTATATATGTATGCATTCATGTATATTATATATATATATATATATATATATATATATATATATATATAAATTTTTGTTACAGGCAAATGTATATAATATGTTTAGGGTTATCATAGTGATGAATACAATGACAATGGATGGAAGACTGAAAGGGGGAATGAAAAGAGAAAAAAAGTTTTTATTGATAAAACAAGGGCCCTTTAGTCCGGTGCTTTTCAAGTTTGACACCATACATTGTCATTGTGTTGATCACAATGATAACCCTAAACATATTATATTATATATATATATATATATATATATATATATATATGCTTTAAATGTTGTATATTTTGACAGAAAGTTATATATACTTATGTATATATGTGCATGTGTATAATATTTTCTACACACATGATGAGGCCTAATAGGCCGAAATGTACATACAGAGATTGATTTTTCTCGATTTGTTTAGCCATACATTTAATAGGTATTCCCGCCTAATTCATTATTAATTAATTAATTTTCAAAATTAGGTCCGACTCCAATTAAGCACTTATTCTCCCATATATATATATATATATATATATATATATTTGCACACACAAACACAAACACACATGCGCGCACGCACACACACACACACACACACACACACACACATATAGTGATAGATAGATAGATAGATAGATGTTGATATAACGAAAAAGAAATTAGGATCTCACTTTATTAGTTTTGTTTCATTACTTAGGGGATATACCCCCACAGTGTCCTGCTGATACCGACAATAGCCCATCCCGCCAACAGTACAACAATAGTTTTGCAATGTCAAACACAATGGTGAGCTGGAACTTTATTTTTAAACTTAACAAACTCATACATGTAAATGAATATATATATATATATATATATATATATATATATATCATATTATAATGGAGATTGTGTGTTTTTCTGTCTGTAACCGAAACTATATTCCTACTCAAGTCACAAAATCTCTTAGTTATTGACATCACATTCTCCATGATTTTATTTTTATTTAACCTCAATTATTAATAAAATCGTCTTACATTATTAATACTGTTAACTATGTCTACATACTGACAACATGCAATTATATTTATATATACAACAAAATAGCGGTTTACAGTGTAAACGAGAAGGCTAATTTGCATATTAATATTTAAAAATCGAATTTAATAAATATGTGCTTAGTATTATTGATTTTAACTGTTTGGTTTTATTTTAATGAATATAAGCAAAAATCTCTTCAATGAATCTTAAATGAAATCCATTAACAGGATAAAATAACTGTCATTTTATTCTTTACTTACTCTTTTAACTAAATACTTAAATTAGAAAAATAACAATGAAAGACGAGAGTGATGGAAGAGTAAGTTTCAGTTGTTCCATTTTTTATTATACTCCCTCTGTTTCAAATCTTTTATTATACTCCCTCTGTGTCAAATCTTTTTATCTGCATTCTTATTTAGTTTCATTAGCCTTTCTAATTTAATACAATATTTTATTACATTAAAACTTAAATACTTGCACCCGGAGGGTGCATATATTTGCTAGTATATATAAAGATAAATCTAATGAGTCAGACGAACCCAACTAAAAGTTTTGCTTAATGCTCTTCAGGGCTAAGATCTGACTCTTAAGATCTTAGCCCTGAAGATCATTAAGCAAAACTTTTAGTTGGGTTCGAACCTAATAAAAGTTTCGCTTAATGCTCTTCAGGGCTAAGATCTGACTCTTAAGATCTTAGCCCTGAAGAGCATTAAGCGAAACTTTTATTAGGTTCGTCTGACTCATTAGATTTATCTTTATTATTTGCTCTACTCAGGTATTAAGCACTTTTTACTTATTAGCTTTAGTTTCCTGGCGGTTTGTATGAATATATATATATCTTATATATATATATGCATATACATTGTTTTTACTTTTGGCCAAAATATTGTACTAATAGATTATTTTTTGTTGGAACGATTGTCTTGGTCTTTTCTTTTTTCCAAAAATTTTTGTTCTTCCCGGTTGATGTTTGGTAGTATATTTTTACAATCAAACTATTTGCTGGGTTTTTTCTCACCGGGAGGATTTACCAACAAGTTTGATATATTATATATATATATATATATATATATATATATATATATATAATATATATATTTTATAATAGTGATTGTCTTTTTGTAATCGAAACTAGATGACTACTCAAATATCAATTGCCTTTGTTCTTTGCGTTACATCCTCCGGGATTTTAATTCTTATTTAGGACTCGATTATTAATAAAATTGTTTTACTTTATTAATCCTGTTGGCCTTATCTACAGGTATTTGCCTCATACCTCACTTGTATGGTCTGGGCACAAGGCCTCGTTTTAACGTGGGCCCACCCACAAGCCGAAGCTCATGGGTGGGAAAGAACAAAAATTGCGTTGATCCCGTCGGCATTCCCCCTCAAGGGCGCCTCAGGCGCTGGGCAATAAACCCAACCCTGCCCCTTTAAGTCAAAGGGGCAGGTATTGCCTGGGCAGATATAGCCCCCTGGGATCGACGCTATTAACTTGTAAAGATCCAGGGCCGAAGCCACTGGACCCCCACCACGAGGGGCGGGCTTATCTACATATAAATAACATGCAATTGTATCAATATATACAACCAAATAAACGGCTTACAGTGTGAACGGGAAGGCTAATTTGCATATTGGTATTAAAAATTTGATTTTAATAAATATGTGCTTAGTATTATTGATTTCTAATTGTTTGGTTTTATCCTAATGAATATGAGCCAAACTCTCGGGGATAAATCTTTAAAGAAATCCATTAACAAGAAGAAATGGCTGTATTTTTTTCTTTAATTCCTATTTTAACTAAATCGTTAAATTAGGAAAATTTAGCAATGAAATTCGGGATTGATGGAAGAGTAAGTTTTAGTTGTTCTATTTTTTCAATTATACCCCCCCTCTGTTTCAAATCTTCTTATCTGCCTTCTTATTTAGTTTCATTATCCTTTCTAATTTAATATATTTTATTAATCACATTTACATGAATAGGAAAGGCATGATCAGCCACAAACAAATTATCAACCATATGGAAATCCGATCTCACTGACAAGTTAAAGCGACAATTCTTCCAAGCTGTGGTTATATCAGTACTGCTCTATGGCTGCACCACTTGGACCCAAACGAAGCGCCTTGAGAATAAGCTAGATGGGAGCTGCACAAGAATGCTGCTGCGTGCAGTCTTGAACAAGTCGTTGAAATAGCGCCCCACAAGGAAGCAGCTGTATGGCCACTTGCCCTATCTCACAAACCATCCAAGTAAGACGGACTAGGCATGTAGGACACTGTTAGAGAAGCAAGGATGAGCTCATAAGCAACATTCTCCTGTGGAAGCCATGCGTTCTCCTATGGACATGCTAATGTGAACCGCCCAACAAGGACCTACATTGAGCAACTATGCGAGGATGCTCGTTGCTTGCGCAGAAGACCTCCCAGGGGCAATGAATGATAGAGAACGTTGGCGAGAGATTGTCATGGATATCTGAGCTACTTGCGCGACATGATGATGATAATGATTTTTCACAAATAAACACATATATATATAGGTGTGTGTGTGGTGTGTGTATGTGTGAGTGTGTTTGTTTTCTGTGTGAGTCTGTGGGTATGTATCAAACCGAATCCCATTTCATAATATTACATACTGTCGGATTCACTTCCACTATTTCTTCATATCAAGGTAAATAGAGGCACCTTTTTGTGATGGTTACCATTGTCAGAAATTCACCCGGTAATCCGAGTTCAAATCCTGGAAAAGGTTGTTTGAAAATCACATATTTGATACCCTTAGTAAAAGTATGAATCCATTTCTCCATCTAACTATATGTAAATATTTGGCCAAACGGAGCTTTTGAACAGTGGTATACTAACTCCAGTTTATATATATATATATATATATATATATATATATATATATATAGTTAATTCCATAATGAATTTATTCGACCAAAGATTCGCTGTGTTATATACTGGATCATACAATATTAATACAGTGTATCTTAGAAATCACAAATAGAATCATCCCTTACTATCAAGTTTTGAATAAATCTCGTTGTAGAAAAGTTTTTTCTTTCTGTCGCGGTCTCGTTGTCCGAGGCCACCCTCTTTGACTATTAATATTATGAAAATATTCAATATTTACAATTTTTCGTACTATATGAGCAAACATCTCGAGGGGAAATCTTAAAAGAAATCCATTAACAAGAAGAAATAACTGTAATTTTATTCTTTACTTCCTATTTTAACTAAAAAGGTCGTCGGGGCGACCTAAAGTCGGTATCAGCCAGTCACCGAGGGAGTCTATCCCCTTTTCAATAGCGCTAGACCAAGGAGATTATTTAGGCCTCTGAGGTGGAGCGCCACACCTACCATCAGCTCCTTACTTTACCGCACAGATCCCTGTGCTACTCATACGCTGAGTTGGCGAGGACCGGTATCGAACTTGGAACCTTGTGGTTTCTAGCCGAACGCTCTGAGCTAATCCGGCCCCTACAATTTAGCAATGAAAGACGGGAGTGATGGAAGAGTAAGTTTCAGTTGTTCTATTTTTCGATTATACACGCCTCTATTTCAAATCTTTTTATCTGAATTCTTATTTAGTTTCATTAGCCTTTCTAATTAATATATTATTTATCACATTAAAACATAATTACTTGCACCCGAAGCGTGCATATTTTTGCTAGTATTAGATAATATTGGCGCTATATTTCTAAGTGGATCGTACTCAATATCATTAATAGAGCTTTTACATGTGTGTTAAGGTAGTTTAGACATGGTGTCAACACAGGTGCACTATTAGTTTCTCGGCTCTGTGATCTTTAGACAAAATTTGGTCTGAAGTTTGCATCGGCGAGAAACTATCACTAAGCATGTATTGAATCCATGTCCACGCTACCTTAACGTTGAAGAGTAAAAGTATCAAATTATTTTCATGTGATATGTTGGTATAATTTAGCGAGTTACATAATTACGATTGAATTACTAACAACGGCTTGTGAGACTGGCTTTTAAGCTCTCTTCTATCACAAAGGAAATAATATACAAAACCCACTATTTACACGGCACTTTCCCCCCCGTCGCTTCTTTCGTGTAGATTACGCTAGACTTTCGCAAATATCTTGAAGGAATTGAATAATGTCGTCGAGGCGTGAAAGAATGGCGAGAGAGAGGAGAGAGAGAGAGAGAGAGAGAGAGAGAGAAGAGAGAGAGAGAGAGAGAGAGACGGATGACACTAAACCCGATAGCCCCGGACCTTATGTCAGGCGAATGCCTTAAAATGAAAACGATTCCTTTGATAGGCGCTGGGTTGCTAAGATTGATCAGGGGGTCGGGGGAAAACGGACATGGGGTGGCGTTTTTTGAAATGATCCCTCACGGCCATACGAGAGCGGAACTCTTAATAATGGCCCCCGATTCACAGTGCTATGATTCGGTCGGCGGTTATAATAAAAAAAAGAAGGAAAGAAAGAAAGAAGGAAAGAAAGAAAGAAAGAAAGAAGAAAGAAGGAAAGAAGAAAGAAAGAAAAAGAAAAAAAAAGGTATTCATATCGAATGTGCAGACAAAGACTGAGACCCCCAGATGGCGCTGAAAGCAATATTTTCTTCCCAGGCAGCAACTCGTAAATATTGACGATGAATAGCCGTTGACATCAAAGAAATGACTGATATATGTGTATGAAGTGTGTGTGTGTGTGTGTGTGTATAAAAGTGTGTGCGTGTGTATGAAATATATATATATATGTGTGCATGAAATATATATGTGTGTATATAAATATATATATATATATATATATATATATCGATGTGTGTGTGTGTATATGGGTGGGTGCATGTGTGTGCTTATGAGTGAGGTGGGAGTACGTTTTTGTGTATATGTGCATGTGTTGTGTGTGTGAATGTGTTCTTTTGATTGATCAGCGGATCCATAATATATCCATCAATCTATCAATCAATTCTCTCTCTCTCTCTCTCTCTCTCTCTTATATATATATATATATATATATAATATATATATATATAATATATATATATGTGTGTGTGTGTGTGTGTGTGTGTGTGTGTGTGTGTGTGTATGAAATATATATGAGTGTGTGTATGAAAGATATATATATATATGTGTGTATGAAATATGTATATATATATATATATATATATATATATATATAATATATATATATATATATATCGGTGTGTGTGTTTATGGGTGGGTGCATGTGTGTGTTTATGAATGAGTGTGTGAGTGTACGTTTTGTGTATATGTGCATGTGATTGTGTGTGTGAATGCGTGTATTTAATTGTGTGTCTGTGTATGTGTTCTTTTGATGTGATCAGCCGATCCATAATATAACCATCAATCTATCTATCTATCTATCTCTCACTCTCTCTCTCTCTCTCTGTCTATATATATATATATATATATATACATGTGTGTGTGTGTGCGTATATATTATATAGATATATAGATATAGAATATTATGTGTGTGTGTGTGTGTGTGTGTGTGTGTTGAAATGAAAAATAAAGGAAAGAAAATGTTGAATGGATAAAACAGGATTTATTTTATTTTATTTTATCATACTAACACGTGTTTCGGCCAGGAGTTAATCCATGTATATATGTATTCTATCTATTATTATTTTAGATACAAAATAAAATAACAATAACAATAATATTATTATTTCTATTATTGTTATTGTTATTTTACTGAATTAGTGGATTCGCTTTTCAACTAACACACACACACACACACACACACACACACACACACACACACACATATATATATATATATATAATTATTTATACGTGTGTGTGTATGTGTGTAATTATGTATGTGTCTGTGTTGTGTGTGGGGGTTGAGTGCGTGTTTGTAAGAATTCTCTGTATTCTTACAGTTTTATTTTCAAATATCAAATTACGTTGCCCTGAAAATGATTTGTATACATAAATTTTATGTTTTCTCTATTACTAATATTTAATATTATTTTCTATTTAAAATAATAATGAATAGAATACAATGTATACAAGGACAAACTCTTGGCCGAAACACGTATCGGCATTCCAATAAATAATTTTTATCCATATAACATTTTCTTTCCATTCATATTTCAACATATTTATCTGATTCACTTCCATTATTCAACACAATCTGAGATCGTCCAAAATAACCCAAGATGAAATGCAAACACGTAAATCCTGATTGCCTGGTGTCACTTATCCGGAGGTCGGAAGATTAAGGAACACGAGTATTGATATATAGATGATTGCCACCATATCGAAAGAGTATTTTAACTACCAGTGGAAAACTCACCGGAGCCATTGAACTGAGTGCCTAAGGGTGTATATCTTTTAAGAAACGTAGAAGAAACATGTATTCAATTTTCGTATCTCTATTGGTAAATAATACAGCTTCAGTCTCGATACTTTTAAAAACTCATCACATCACTCGAATATATATATATATATATATATATATATATATATATATATATATATCAGCTCCGTTCATTTTCAAAATTTTAACCCAGCGTTCGTTAACTGCGAGTTTGTCACTAATCGTTATTACCACAAAATACACGCGTGCAAACGGCTGTAATCGGCTGTAATTCGGTGGATTTAACCCTGAAGATCCTTATGGTGAAACTCGAGTAGGTTATTCCTGTGTATACCATTATAATAAATTTGCTCTACTCACCTATTGAGCACTATATTTGTTATATCGCTGTCTTATCATTGTGAAACTTGCATCAACTCACCATTGTGATCATTTTCACCGGTAAGTCACCTTTTTCATGTAAAATCATACACACACACACACACACACACACACACACACACATATAATATATATATATATATATTATATATAAATATTCATGTTCTAAGTATATATAGTATATATAACTTTCAAAGAAAAAAACATACCAAACCGTCAAAATAAGTCAAGTCTCATCAGATAGATGTTTGTTAATATCTGATCAGACTAAATTCATTTTGAGTCTGGTCGAAAAATAATTATCATAGTTAAATGACGTTTTTTTAATGATTTTCCTCTGTATATAATTAATTTATTAGTTATTATACACTGATCTCTGTTAGGGATTCATAAAAACCCTTGTATGAGTTCATAAGTTTGCGCCTACAAGGGCTTACTGTATTGAAGTACAATAAGGTTTCGATGACCCCAAAGAGAAGCATCCCTGACTTACCAGTTGTTTGGATTATTTTACACACACCCACACACACATACACACACACACACATACATACACACACACACACACATATATATATATAGTTTTTTATTCAACATTTTTTTTTAAATAGATTGACCGACAAAGCAAAAGACTCTCACAGTCTTCTTATTTTCTGTGATAAATTTATTTTTCATCAAATTAACAAAAGCCCTGATGAAGATCTATTGAAACAGATTGAAACACTGCAGCGTGGGCGAAATAAACATCATTTGTTTTATGAACTTGTGTTTTTTTCAATTTTTCACTATATTACACACACACACACGCACACACACACATACACAGGCACACACACACACACACACACACACACACCACATATAATATATATATATAGTTTTTCATTCAACATTTTTTTTAATAGATTGACTGACACAGCAAAAAGACCCTCACAGTCTTATTCTCTGTGATAAAATTATTTTTTCATCAAATTAACAAAAGCCCTGATGAAGACCTATTGAAACAGATTGAAACACTGCAGTGTTGGTGAAATAAACATCATTTGTTTTATGAACTTACACACACACACACACACACACACACACACACATATACACACACACACACACACACACACACACACACACATATATATAATATATATATATATATATATATAATGTTGATTTACTGATATCTTCCAGCAGGAATTTACTGTGTTCATGGCTGATTAGCCGGTCCCCCCTTCCCCGGCAGCCATGTTTCGTTTTCCTTCGGGCTTGCTGCTAGAGGATTATATTTCCAGGGTATTTTTTTTTTTTTTTTAAAGAACGCTGGCTTTCCGTTGTCGAGTATAGAAAAAAGGGAAAAAAATCGATAATCAATAGATTTATCTCCCTTTTTATATACTTCTTCAAATCTCTGAACATATTTTTCGCTCATTTTTAATATAACATTTATTGTTTTGTTTTTTTTTTGCTGTTTTTGTTTTGTTTTTTGTTTTGTTTTCCCCAGCGTTTTTGGACGCACGCATGCAGAGCATTTTGGTGTATGGCCGCGTGGAAACACTAACGGAAAAATAAAATTGTAATACGCCGTAGAGCGGTGCCAATTTTATCCCGGGTATCATATTTGTAGCGGAAGTGCGCATGCGTAAGATATGGACTCGTGGAGACGAGTTCAAATGCTAGATAAGCCCGCTTGCTTTTCAATTGTCGCTAATACTGTGATACGTATAGGTGGTTGTAATCTATATATCCATACTCTTGTTTCTTAATTTTCCGACCGTTATCATCTTGCAACACCTTCTAGTTGAAAATGAGACCGTCCATATCATCCAAGATGCAATGCGAAAAAATAATCCTATATTATTTCGTGTTGCTTATCCGCCAATGGCGTAGTGCCCACACTTTCAATCTGCAACTGCGTGAGTGGCTTAACAGACCAATTTTTGAATGGCAATCTCTGGTGCAGTGATTGTAAACAAATAGTGATGCTATTGTATACTGGCTTCTTCAAACTCACGCTACTCTGACTCGTATACGTTGCGGGTATACAGCGGACATTGTTCCTGACCCCTAGACGATGTATCTAGTAGTCAGCTACTTCAATAACAACAGATACGCGTATACAAAAGATGACTCTTCTTTATTTTCTTCGGTGTGTGGTAGGTGAGTGGCGGGCATGGAAAATGACACTACGACTACTTATGTGGTGGAAGGTGGTGGGCGAGCCTCACTGCTCGCTAGCAGCGCCCGACCGTATCGACGGTCAGACCCTTCTGCTTTCTTCGCCGTCTCTTCGGGTCTCTCTCGTGGGGTCTGTCCGGGTCTGCTTAAGTACCGACGACCGCCCACACATTCTTTTGTTCCTTGACCGGAAGTCCTTTCCCTTTGTTCAAGTTAGCGTTTGTCCAGATGAGTCCTTTGTCACACCTCTTTTGTTATACTAAGATTTCTGTCTCGCCTATCTATTGTTTTTCTCGGTTCAATTTTCCTTTGTCTTTTCGACTTCCCGCGCAAAACAAACAGTCAATCTGCAACAATGCTTGCTGGGGTTGTTGTTGTTGTCTCTCTTACTGGTAGGGAGATTATTGGAAGTAAACTGATGAAGAATACAGATTCGTTTCAAACCGAAACAACGGAATAAAAAATAGAACGAAAAAAAAAAGTGGAATTTCCACCGAAATATTTATGCAGATGTTGAAGGGGATATCAAGGAGGTTATTAAACTCATCATAATATGATGCAATTTTGGAAAACATGTATATGCGTGTCTGTATGCACACACACACATGTTAAGTATCTGGCAGCCATCCTTCGTTCCAGATGTAATGAATAAGTAAGCAAGCCAATAAGAATCCAGTGTTAACGTATTCCTTGTAAGTCCTTCGTCCGAGA
>CM042170.1:71144417-71146917 GCA_023376005.1 Doryteuthis pealeii | reverse complement strand
AAACCCCTCTACCCTGGCGATGCCGGGTGGCCGCTTCTAGTAATTATATAAAAATCATTTAAAATAATAATAAAATTAGTGTAATATTTTCATATTCGTTCTTATTTAATTTTTTAGTATTTCAAACTTAATATATTTCATTATAAGATTTTTGGATGTTTGTTTATTTTAGAAACGTTGCTAAATAAAGTATATATTAAATTTTTTTACTTGAAGGCACTTACAACGCATGTATCGCATAAAATTCGATACTTTTTCTTATAGAAAATGAACTTGACAAGTGTAATCCCGGCAAAGGATGGCTCGGTGTGTAGAATACCGTACAGACTGTTTCGACTTTATTAAGTCTCATCAGCGGCATATACTAACGATTTCCCTCCGACAGAAATCGAAACCGGGACTTCAGCAGACACAGTGAAACACTAGTGAAACACTTTTATCGCCTCGGCCATCCTTTGCCGGGATTACACTTGTCAAGTTCATTTTCTATAAGAAAAAGTATCGAATTTTATGCGATACATGCGTTGTAAGTGCCTTCAAGTAAAAAAATTTAATATATATTTCATTATATTAAAACTTGAATAGTTACGCCCGGAGGGCGCATATTTTTGTTAATATGACTAATGAATTATATCATCAAATTTCTCTTAGTCTGCTTTTATTTCTAAAATTTTATTTTGGTTTTCTAAATTCAATTTGTTTTATGACTAGTATTATAACATTTTAAAAACCTATTATCAACTTGACTAAAAATGTCAAGCCATAATCATTTCTTTATTTTAATTCAGTTTTTATTTTATTCTATTTTATTTTTTTTTTTTTTTGCGGCGTCCTACATTCTAACTCTCCAAATTCGATCGTATTCCTGCTTGGTCATAGCCTCGTTCTGAATCTTTGCCTCTCGCAGTGCAGCCTGGGAACGCACAGATTCTTGGCTTCTCACAAAGATGGCAGACGTTACCCGGCATTGTTCTCCAAACTTTCCGGATCGAATTCTTTTGTCTCCATGTTTTTCCCGGACCGCATATTCGCGCCTGTCTTTTATGCCAGCCTTCTCTCGAAGACATCTCTCCACTCTATTCTTCCCAATGTACTCCATTCTTTTCTCAGCATAAATTCGATGTGTTTCCACATTTGCTTTTCAAGTGTCTTCCGTAGCTTATTTGTTGGAGAATTTTATTTATCTATTCATTTATTTTATTTACTTGTCTTATTTATTTTATTTCATTTTTATTTTGTTTTACTTTTCTATTTTTAGCCTTATTTTCGTATTTTATTTATCTATTTATTTATTTTATTTACTTGTTCATTTATTTTATTTCATTTTTTTTTTTTTTTACTTTTCTATTTAGCCTTATTTTCGTATTTTATTTATCTATTTATTTATTTTATTTACTTGTTCATTTATTTTATTTCATTTTTATTTTTTTCATTTTTTTATTTTAGCCTTATTTCGTATTTTTCTAAAACTTTTAACACTTATTTTTTTTGTCTTAATACTCCAGTTCTATTCTATTTTTCTTCTTTTTCTTTGTTTCTTTGTTTCCTTCTTTCTTTCTGTTTTAATTCGTTAAATGAATTTTTTCGTTCGTTCTTTTTTATCTTTTTTCTGTCTTTTTCTTCTATTCGTTAAAAGAATATTTACTTTCTTTCTTTTTCCTTCTTTATTTCTCATTCATTACACGATTTCTTTCTTTCTTTTTTCTATTCGTTAAAATCATCTACCTTCTTTTCTTTCTTTCCTTTTTTCTTACACACTCTTTTCCTTGTTCCATCCTGATTTTCTCTTTCTTTCTTTCATTCATTTTTTAATCATTGTCTTTCTTTCACTCGTGTTCTTTCTTTCACATTTCTTATGGAATTCTTTGAATGAATATTATTCTTTTGAACCCAATTACCTTTCCTTCCTTCTTTTCTTCTTTTATGTCTTTTCTTCCTTTCTTTCTTTCTCATTCTTTCTTTTCTTTCTTCATTTCTTTCTTTCCTTCTTCATTTCTTTCTTTCTTTCTTCTTTTCCATTTCTCCTTTCTTTTTCATTTCCTTCTTTCTTCCTTCCTTTCTTTCTTTTTTCTTTCTTCATTACTTTCTATTCTTTCTTCATTTCTTTCTTTCCTTCTTCATTTCTTTCTTTCTTTCTTTCATTTTCCATTTCCCTTTCTTTTTCATTTCCTTCTTTCTTCCTTCCTTTTCTTTCTTTTTTTCCTTTCTTCATTACTTTCTTTTTCTTTTCATTTCTTTCTTTCCTTCTTCATTTCTTTCTTTCTTTCTTTCTTTTCCATTTCCTCTTTCTTTTTATTTCCTTCTTTCTTTCCTTCCCTTTCTTTCTTTCTTTTTCCATTTCTTTCTTTCTTTCTTCATTTCTTTCTTTCTTTCTTTTTTTCTTTCTCATTACTTCTATTTCTTTCTTCATTTTTTTCTTTCCTTCTTCATTTCTTTCTTTCTTTCTTTCTTTCTTTTTTCTTTCCTTTCCTCCTTTCTTTTTCCCATTTCCTTCTTTCTT
>CM042170.1:71136917-71139417 GCA_023376005.1 Doryteuthis pealeii | reverse complement strand
ATATATAAAGGGCAGTTGTGTGTATATGTATGTCCGGAGGAAACTTCGAAAATAAAACAATTAACGACAAAGTAAATATATATACACATTAAATATCACAAGGGCTTGGTTTTCTATACATATATAAAGGGCAGTTGTGTGTATATGTATGTCCGGAGGAAACTTCGAAATAAAACAATTAACGACAAAGTAATATATATACACATTAAAATATCACAAGGGCTTGGTTTTCTATACATATATAAAGGGCAAGTTGTGTGTATATTGTATGTCCGGAAAAAAACTTCGAAAAAAAACAATTAACGACAAAGTAATATATTATACACATTAAATATCATAAGGGCTTGGTTTTCTTACATATATGAAGGGCAGTTGTGTGTATATGTATGCCCGGAGGAAACTTAGAAAATAATACAATTAACGACAAAGTAAATATATATACACATTAAATATCACCAGGGTTTGGTTTTTGAGCAAAAATAACAGAGATTTGATTTATATTCGTGAAGATAGGTAAAAAATTAAATTTAAATGATACCAGCATGGATATCTTTTTCATTTAATATTTTAGATAGTAGACATTAACATTTCTTTTCAGAGTAGCTGGATCAATACAAGGTCTATTTTTTTACATTGGGATTTAAAACGGGGCATCCCACGAGGATTCAACTCATGATTCAGTAATAATGGATATGCAGGACTAACTTAAAAAAAATCACTCTCTACCCATGCGACGCTGGGTACCCGCTTCTAGTAAAATAATAAGGGTTGTTTTTTTGCCATAAGAGCAATTTGAAGGACACGGTCGGGACAATCATATAAATGCTAGGGTTTTACATGACCAGTAGATTTATCGTATAGGTCCTCTCAGACCGCCCGTCTTGCTCAAAGATAATTGTTGCATGTTACGGGCCAGATTCAGCTCATCCACGATAATCCCGTCCTCAAACGTATTAAAAGCAATCCTGTGTATTATTTATATAGATGTAAATAAGAATCAAAAATTGACTTGAAGGTATTGTTGCTTATCTGATAGATAAATGCAAAATATACCTTATCTCTAATCTCATTTCTTTTCTCAGGCGCACCAATAACAGTAAGATTGCGATATCTGCTACTCGGATGGATCCCAAATGGGTTAAAAAGGGCTCTTTAGCCTTGGTCGGCAACCCATCAAAGTCAAGGAAAAGTCCGACACAAAACCTCTGCTGCCTTTAAAGGAAAGGCTAGGGAGTAAACCCCGAAAAAAAGAGCTGGAGTCCCTAAAGGTGTAGTGATGCTGAAATCCAGTGCTACCTATCAACTCCCGCGACACTACCGTTGCCAAACCGCATTGGTACCTTACCTTTCATTTGGATCACAGCGGCAGTGTGGAGCAACAGCTTATCCTCCATGCAAAACCAACCAGGCTATGGAGTTCAAAGAGAGGAAAAAAGGGAAACAACACAAAAAAATTTGACACTACTCCATCGTCTCTGCCAACCAACCAAATCAGAATAAAACTAAAATAAGTGTAATATTTTTATGTACCTTCAGTTTCGTTAGTCTTTCTAATTTAATATGATATTTCATTGCATCAAAATTTTAAATACTTTCGTCCGGAGGGTGCATATTTTTGCCAGTTAAGATGGAGATTTATTTTAAAATGTGCAAAACCCGGTCACCGTCGGGTAGCTCAGCTAGTTTTAAATAGATTTAAAATTCTTCCTATCAGCTTTGTGCGTGCATACAGGCATGGTTATATGTGTAGATATCTGTGTACATGTGTGTGTGAGAGAGAGAGAGAAATGCTGAGAGATGGGGAGAGATAGAGAGGGAGGGAGAAAGAGAGAGAGAGAGAAAGGGAGAGAGAGAGAAAGAAAGAAAGACAGAGAAAGACAGTGCACGTTTGTGAGGATTTGAATTTAATGTGTACATGTGTGTGTGAGAGAGAGAGAGAGAAAGGAAAGAGAGAGAGAGAGAGAGAGAGAGAGAGAGCGGGAGAAATAAATAAATAAATAAATAAAGAGAGAGAGAGAGAGAGAGAGAGAGAGAGAGAGAGAGAGAGAGAGCGTGTTTGTGAGGATTTGAATTTAAAATTTGATAATATTTTTCCGTATATTTTAATTATTTTTTCCGTCATGAATCCAATTACAGCTCTGTCAAGAGAATCACATCGTTAATTAATTATCATCAGTTATTAAGCTCCCTTGAAAAAAAAAAAAAGATAAAAAACGCGATAGTTTGAGAATCCTTATTGGTATTAATTTCAGAATTAAATTACTGGTGAAAATTAGTTTCTAACCAAGCAAGCAAATGATATACCTAGTAAGGTATCTAAAGGGAAACTGTTCGTGCGGCAACACTGTTGAATTTCTTGTACATGCGATGAATTTGACCCGACTCGCGCCTATATATATACATATATATATATTTAATATACCAAGCGTGTTGGTAGATCCTTGCGGAGAGAAAAAACCCGGCAGAGAGTTTGATTGTAAAAATATACTACCAAACATCA
>CM042170.1:71129417-71131917 GCA_023376005.1 Doryteuthis pealeii | reverse complement strand
TATGTTTTTTCTGGGTCATCCTGTAATATCATGTTACTCAACCAGGGGAATTAGGGTTAGGGTTAGGGTTTAGGGTTCATTCTGAAGACGTTTTGATTTATTTATTCTTGATGAATATTGAAAAACGTTTTTTTAATTCAATTTTATTTTGGCTAGCACACTGCCCATAAAAATGGAACCCTTATCTACGCTTTGTTTCTTGGTTAGTTGAATGTATTTTACGGCATGTCAATCCTTGTTGGGTTATTTCATGCTGAAGACGTTTTGATTAATTCATTTTTTTGAGTCTTCAAAAACGTTTTTAGGATTCAATTTTTTTTTTGGCTAGCACACTGCCCATAAAAATCGAACCCATATCTACGCTTTGTTTGGTTATTTCCTAGTTGAGTAACATGATATTACAGAGTGACCCAGAAAAACAGAACCCAAATTATTTATTTATTTTCCCATTAAACTAACCCTAACCCTAACCCTAACCGTAAACCAATTTCAAGAAATTTGTTGGACTTAAACTTTAACATTTTTTAAAAATTAACAGTTTTATTACAAGATTTGAGGGTTCTGTTTTCTCTGGGTTACACTGTAATATTATGTTACTCAACTAGGCGGGTTAGGGTTAGGGTTAGGGTTTAGGGTTCATTCAGAAGACGTTTTGATTTATTCATTTTTGATGAATATTCAAAAACCTTTTTTAAATTCATTTTTTTTTTTTGGCTAGCACACTGCCCATAAAAATGGAAACCTTATCTACGCTTTGTTTCTTGGTTAGTTGAATGTATTTTACGGCATGTCAATCCTTGTTGGGTTATTTCATGCTGAAGACGTTTTGATTAATTCATTTTTTATGAGTATTCAAAAACGTTTTTAAGATTCAATTTTTTTTTTGGCTAGCACACTGCCCATAAAAATGGAACCCATATCTACGCTTGGTTTGGTGACCCAGAAAAAATAGAACCCAAATTATCTATTTATTTTCCCATTAAACTAACCATAAACCCCAACCCTAGCCCTAACTCTAACCCTAAACCCTAACCCTAACCCTTGTTGGACTTAAACTTTAAAAAAATTACAATTAAAATTAATAGTTTTATTACAAAATTTGTGGGTTCTGTTTTTTTCTGGGTCACCCTGTAATATTATGTTACTCAACTAGGGGGGTTAGGGTTTAGGTTTAGGGTTTAGAGTTAGGGTTAGGGTTTAGGATTAGGGTTAGGGTTAGGGTTGGGGTTTAGGGTTAGTTTAATGGGAAAATAAATAAATAATTTGGGTTCTGTTTTTTATGGGTCACCCTGTAATATCATGTAAATCAACTAAGAAATAACCCTTTGTTTCTTGCTTGGTTGAATTTATTTTACGGCATGTAAACCCTTGTTGGGTTATTTAATGCTGAAGACGTTTTGATTTATTCATTCTTGATGAGTCTTCAAAAACTTTTTTTTTTTAATCAAAGAATATGGCGTCTGATAGATTTGAGAATGTTTTAAGCCTAAATGAACATTTTTTACTAATAAAAGTTTGATTAATAGAATAGTTAACTTGGTAGATGCAGATAAGTTTTTTTCAATTTATTTTGGACACTACGCCATCGTTCTTATTAGATGGAAAGGATCCAATGTGTATGTTGTATTAAGGGCGAATGAACTTGATTTTAATTTCAACATTTTTTGTTTTTTGTTTTTTATTTTATTTTATTTTTTTTTTCTTTGTTTTTTGTTTTTTCACTTAATACACGGTTTGGATTTCATGTTTGTTTGTTAAACAAATCGACCGACTAATGAAAAGAAAAATGCCTGAAACTCTTCGTCTAATTGAACGAACCGAAATAAATTTTCCAGTAGACCAAGAGACTAGATATGTAGATGTCCAGCAAAATTTAACAAAATTTACCTAAGTCTGGCACAAGGTGTGCAAAAAGGAGGGTAATCTTAAAGCGTCATTTCAGTTTTTTAGTGTTTCTTTCATAATCTGTTAGCTCATTTCAGGTTCAAGGAAAAAAAATCCCCTTATTGGTATATGTTGCGCCGGGTTAGCTCAGTCGGTAGAACGTTCGGCTAGAAACCACAAGGTTCCTAGTTCGATACCGGCCCATGCCAACTCAGCGTATGAGTAGCTACAGGGATCTGTGCGGTAAAGTAAGGAGCTGAAGATAGGTGTGATGCTCCAACTCAGACGCAAAAACAATCTCCTTGGTCTAGCGCTAGTGAAAAGGGGATAGACTCCCTCGCTGATTGGCTGATAACGACATTAGGCCACCCCGACGACTTTACTTTTATTGGTATATTTGCAAGTAAGGAAGATATCTTGTCGAGTTCCTACTCATCAATGACTGATATTAGCATTAGTATAATATATATATATATATATATAATATTTATCCCCCTCCCTGCCTATCTCTCTCTCTCTCTCTCTCTCTCTCTCTCTCTCCTCTCTCTCTCTCTCTCTGTATATTGTAAGTACATAAAACTCTATATACTGATTAAAATAAATTCTATATATAGTG
>CM042170.1:71084417-71124417 GCA_023376005.1 Doryteuthis pealeii | reverse complement strand
AACGTTAATTAATGGAACCATATCTCAATTGCTTTTTGACTTTTGATAGTCTTAGTCTTGTTAAAATAGAAAGAGGTCCAAGAATTTATTGTTTGCTGGTATTTCGTAAGCTTGTCTGACGTACGAAGTCATAGATACGGAGTTGCTTTCTGGAAGAATTTATTATCTGCCGGCATTTCATGAGCTTTTCTGAGTTTAGTACATAGATCCGAGTTTTTCTTAAAGAATCGGTGTTGTTTTTATTTTTTTTATTTTTGATAGTCATAGTCTTGTTAACATAGAAAGAGACCGTAGAATTTATTCTCTGTCGGCATCTACATCTATGGCAACTACAATTGGTATCACTTTCACTCTCATATTCCACGATTTTCAGTTTCTCTGGCAAGGTCCAGGTATTATTATTATTTCTTCTTTTTGAGTTTTCACATCAGTGTTAGCTCATGGTCTTTCACTGGGGTCTGAGTGACAGCAAGTCTCCTCGGGTCTCTAGGACTCTTCTGAGTATTCTGGCAGATTGCAGCAGTGCAGTGTTCTGAATGGTTTCAATCCTTCCTTTGATATCCAAACTTTCCAAGCCCTTTTCTAATCCTTTTGGGACCGTTCCAAGTGCACCAACTACAATTGGTATCCCTTTGATTTTCATATTCCATAATTTTTTCAGTTCTCTGGCAAGGTCCAGGTATTTGTCCATTTTTTCATTTTCCTTTAGCTTCACCCTGTGATCTCCTGGAACTGCAAAATCCACCAGTTGACAAGTTCTTTCTTTTTTGTCTATCAACACTAGGTCTGGTCTTCTCTTTTGAGGTTTCCTTTTCTTAACCATGTCCACGTCTTTCCATGTGCAACCTCTTCGAGTCGTCGTTTGAAGTGTCCATATAATTGTTTTTCTTTCTATATTATTATTATTATTATTATTATTATTATTATTATTATTATTATTATTCGACAATCACACTCCAGAATAAATCGAAACAGATTAGCAAAGCTGTAAGCAATAAGTTGCCATTTAATTATTCACGCATGCGCAGAAAACAGTTTGTTGAAAACGTTTCGGATCGGGAGCAGAATATTCGAAGGTAATTACTGAACCCAATGCCAGATACAATTAATTTCTCTCCACCAATTCTACCAAAAAATAAAACGTAAACACTTGGTGTGGCCTGGCATGTCATTCTTAGCCGTGAACCTGTCAGTAGGGGAGCGAAATATCTCTTGCTACGTTGTCGATAGATGATTGTATCGAACACGCGAAATCGGCACGAACGCTCTTGTGCGAAGATTCCTTTTACTTCTATAATTCATTTTTTTTTTCGTTTATTTTTTTTTTTTTAATTTTTTGTTTGTTTTTGTTTTTGTTTTTTTTTTGTTAAGCGGACATTTTGTAAGAGTTGGTGTTTCTCATAACGGCTTCAATTCGAAACCTAATGAACGGACCAAGCTACATTCCTTCCACACGGACGGGCATGCCGACTCAAAAGAAGAAGAAGAAGAAGAAGAAGAAGAAGAAGAAGAAGAAGAAGAAGAAAGAAGAAGAAGAAGAATTAGCTTGTGAAAAAGAAGACTGTGAACAAGAATAAGAAGATTACTACGAAGGAGAAGAAGACCGCAAATAATAATAATAATAAAAATTAAATTTTGACCATACAACAAAATGGTATATGCATAAACCAGAATCTGTTCTTGAGAACGAAACGCATAAAATTCTCTGGGACTTTGAAATAAAAACGGATCACCTTATCCCAGCAAGAAGACCAGACCTAGTGTTGATTAACAAAAAAGAAAGAACTTGCCAACTTATGGATTTTGCAGTGCCAGCAGATCACAGGGTGAAGCTAAAGGAAAATGAAAAAATGGACAAATATCTGAACCTTTCCAGAGAACTGAAAAAGTTATGGAATATGAAATTCAAAGTGATACCAATTGTAGTTGGTGCACTTGTAACAGTCCCAAAAGGATTGTTAAAGGGTTTGGAAAGTTTGGAAATCAGAGGAAGGATTGAAACCATTCAGAACACTGCACTGCTGCAATCTGCTAGAATACTCAGAAGAGTCCTGGAGACCTGAGGAGACTTGCTGTCACTCAGACTTCAGTGAAAGACCATCAGCTAATGCTGATGTGAAAACTCAAAAGGAGTAAATAATAATAATAGTACTTGCTGTCCATCGTATCCGATGATGACACCACGCGAATCATTTTCCTCCAATTTAATCGGTCTCTGGTTGCATCTTGCCAACTACCTATGGGGATATTCAAGTCCTTCAGGTTTCTTTTGATGTATTTGTACCTGAGCTTTGGTCAACCGTTTCTACGTGACCCCTCTCTAAGTTGAGAGTACAGAATCTACTTTGGTAGTCTGTAACCCCTAAGTCTGTTTGAGT
Organism: Doryteuthis pealeii; assembly: GCA_023376005.1. Classification (NCBI taxonomy): domain Eukaryota; kingdom Metazoa; phylum Mollusca; class Cephalopoda; order Myopsida; family Loliginidae; genus Doryteuthis; species Doryteuthis pealeii. The sequence continues at coordinate 71,122,039 of CM042170.1, read as the reverse complement.
GGCCAGCCCATCCCAGTTTGCGTTAGACAAGTATTTCATGCATGCCAGGGAGTCCAGTTCTCTTCAGGATGGTCCTGTTTTAAACATGTTGCCACTACCTGACATTCTATATGAAAGTTTGAGAAAAAAGACCCTAATTAGATAAAACTGGTTGGGTAGATATCTCTTCGTTAGATTAGTCTATTTGGTAGAAAGGACCCTTGATGGGCAAGGTGTAGGGAGCGCTTGTTAAAGCAACTCGCTTGGTAGAAAGGCCCCTTGATGGGCAAGGTGTAGGGAGCGCTTGTTAAATCGACTCGCTTGGTAGAAAAGGCCCCTTGATGGGCAAGGTATATGGAGCGCTTGTTTAAAGCGACTCGCCAGTTAGAAAGGTAAGACTGTTTTCGTCATGGGGTTTAAATTAGGCACCAATTTTCGTATATTGGCGATTCACCCTCTCGTGGTAGGTGGGGGATAATTCCACTAACATTTTTCGGATATGAGTCAAGAGCTCACCTCAGATATTTTCCCACACATATTCTGCTTATTTTTGTTTTATTTATTTCGCATCGGTGTCAATAACTTGCCAAAATCTAAAGATTTTTTTTCCTTTAAATTATTTTTATAAAATGAAGAACACTAAGAAAATAATATTACGACGCCTGTCTTTTCGAAAACCAATAAAATACACATTTTTCAAAACAGCACAAGATCTTAACCGGAAATTAGGAAACCTCTTGCTCTTAAAAATATTATTTTTAATTACGAGGAAAAATATGTTATGGACAAATGTAGTCGTTTTATCTCAATAGGACATATCTTTTTTTTTTTAATAATGTTATTTTTTAATATATGAAATAAAAAAAAGAAAGCATTTATAAACACGTAAAAAAGCAATAGAAATACGGATTTTAACAACATTATTATAAAAGACATCGAACCTGAAATAAACGCCGGTGAAAATGTTAATAAATAAATAAATAAATAGATAAAATAAAAGCACCTGATTGTAATAAGGAGATCGAACCGATTTCTTTTTTAGATGATTTGAAAACAATTTAAAAGCCTTCGATGAAAAAATTCGATACATCAAATGTTATGGTCAAATGTAGTCGCTTTATCTCAATAGGACATATTTTTTATTAATGTTATTTTTTTAATATATGAAATAAAAAGGACAGTATTTAAAAACAAGTAGAAAAAAAATCATCAAAATACCGATTTTAACAAAAGATTATAAAAGACATCGAACTTGAAATAAATGGTGATAGAAAAAAAAAACAACAACAAATATTATAAATAAATAAATAAATAAAACACCTGAGATCGAAGTGATTTATTTTCAAATGATTTGAAAACAATTTTCAATGATTTCGATGGGCCAATTCGATACATCAAATGAAATTGCATTTCTGTTTATTTTCAAAACAGGGCGGGTTTTAAAGACCCGGATGAACACAAAAAAAAAGAGGCTCAGTTTCAATTTTCTTGAAGTTCTAAAAGAGTTTCTTGGTTGCGTGTTCAATATTCAGACGATGCCAACTGAAATAAATTAATAAATCAAATCAAATAAACAAAAAAGATAAAAATAAGAATAAAAATGGAGTCATTTCCGGTTGAAATGAAGAGCTCCTATTTGGCTTGGTTTTGAATCTTCAAAGACTGTTCTTCTGATTAAACAAACAAACAAACAAATAAATAAAGATGAATAAAATAAATTAATAATAATAATAATAATAATGATAATAATAATAATAATAAAAGGAACTGAAAATCAGAGGAAGAATTGAGACCAACCAGACAACAGCATTGCTGATATCAGCTAGAATACTGGAGACCTGGGGAGACGTGATGTCACTCAGACTCCAGTGAAATACCATCAGCTAACGCTGGTGCGAATAAATCAAAGGAAGGAATAATAATAATAATAAAAATAATAATAATATTATATTATGGATATTAATTAATTATCAACTAATTAATTTTCAATAATAATAATAATAATAATAATAATAATAATAAGAAGAAGAAGAATCATAATAATAATAATAATAATATCAAAAGCAAAAATTGATAAGGCACAACAAATATAGATTGTGCGTTGACAGAGTTGAGACTGTAAGCCATGTATCAAATGAATGTAGCAAACTAGCACAAAGAGAATACAAAGTTAGGCACGACTGGGTTGGGAAGGTGATCCACTAGGAATTATCTTTCAGATTCCAACAGTACTTCAATAGGGCCGTTTGGTCTTTCAATAGAGGGTTAGAGAATGACTGTCTATGATTATAGAATCTCTTTTTCCAATTACCAGCAGAGATACCTATATAAACCTTTTCCTCTTTTTTGTTTTCTATTGTTATTATGATATTTTATTATTTTATTTTATTCTTACGGTATGAATATTATTATTTTATTCTTATAGTATGAATATTTTAAATTTGCATTTAATTCTTGGTCAGAAGCAATTACTACGTCTGAAAAGCCGGCTGAAAATTATAATTCCTCGAGTAAAATTAACCTAATTTTCCTTTTAACTTGCCCGACAACAATCTATTTAATTAGAAAATAATTTTGATATAATTTATAATTAGATTGTTGACAAAGACCATTTTTAATAACTTTTCATTTTTTTACTCGTATTATTGTTATTAAGGAAATAAAGAAAATTTTTTAAAATCAGCGGAAAATCTTAAGAGTTTCAACAATCAAATAAATAAATAAATATGAGATACTACATACAGTAAGGAACGGAGACAGTGTGTCTGAACATCTTTTGTTCAGGATCAAGCAAAAGGTTTTGGGAAAATCTTATAGATTCTATGGCTTGGTGTGACCAGCCGATTGATTGGAGGGGTCTCTCGGACCGACAATCTAACCAACTTAATCATATCATTTCTTTGTTGAATATATCTGTTGTAGAAGAATTAACACCCCTATAAGATGGACTGGCTCATAGCCTTATAAGAGTCGACGCATCAATGATAAAGTCGGGAAAAGTAATATCGGTCGAAAATCACTGCGTTTGACTACAGACATTTGACCCTCCTCATTCTTGTACACTTGTCTTGTGAATTGTACTACTTCTTGTATTTATGCTGTAAGTATCTGTTAGTACCAGATACAAATGCTGAATAAAATATATATCAAGTGCACTATTTCTCTGTGTATCTTTTACCACCTCATGATACAACACCCCTACAAGATGGACCGGCTCATAACCTTATTGTTGTAGAGGAGTTAACGCCCTTACAAGATGGACTGGCTCATAGCCTTATAAGAGTCAACCTAGCAGTGATAAAGTCGGGAAAAATATATTCGGACGAAATCACTGCGTTTGACTACAGACATTTGACCCTCCTCATTCTTGTACGCTTGTCTTGTGGATTGTACTACTTCTTGTTTTTATGTTGTAAGTATCTGTTAGTACCAGATACAAGTGCTGAATAAAATATATATCAACAATATCACTAATACATACTTTCTTTTTTCTCTTTATTTTTAGGTAAGTGTTACAGTTTCATCGTTGTTACCTTTCTTTCGTAATTTCGAACTGTGCGCACCTGTGTAGAAATATAACGAAGACCATTCATGAAGAAACAAGATGGTAAGTTGTTGTTATGATTTAATGTGCTCTTCAATTTCTGTAAATAGAATTCCCCGGTTCGTTCATTGCACGTTGCGAGTCGGTGATAATATTTGTTCTATATCCACGCTAGACACAAAACAAGAGAAGAGAATTTTTCTTTCTTTTTTCTTCCTTTTCTTTTGAACGGTAAAGATGCTGGCAATCAATCTTGGAAGTGCTCTGCTATAAAATTCTGGGAGCGGGGTTATTAGGACCGTTACTACTAAGTGGCGTATCCATGTCAGATTAAAATATGAGACAAATTATTCACCATCTGGATGCTGATCTACAGAAAACTACTAGAAGATTTACACGTCTGCAACTGTAAATCATAAATCATAAATATTCCATGGTATTTAATAATAAGTACCTAAATGATAACTTGCTGTCCAAACACACACACAATACACATACGCATACACACACACACACACACACATATATATATATATATATATATATATATATATATATATATGTGTGTGTGTGTGTGTGAGTGTGGTATCCAAAACTTGGTAGCAAGGGATGATTCTATATGTGATTTCTAAGACACACTGTATTATTATTGAATGATCCGGTATGTACAAATACAGTGAATTTTTAAATCACTACAGAGAGCTCAATGTATAATAATCTTTTTAGATTATATACAGAGCAATATTGAGGGGGAAGAAGATTCTACATTGAAAAAAATTGTCTGTTATGCAATTCAAATTATTGGTGACTATCCATCTGATGAGACTTGATTTTGGGGAACTTTGTTAAATCAACTTAGATTTATAAAGGCTCCAATTTTGGTCGAAATAAATTTATTATGAAATAACGGTGTTGAGTTTTTCCTTCCTTTCAAAGATATATATATATATATATATATATATATATATATATATATATATAATATATATATATATATATATATTTATATTATGGATATTATTATCTATAATATAATATATCATTGATTGTAAACCTGCTCTGCTATTTTAGCATTAAGCACCTTTATATGCCAATACTTTTCTCGTTCATTCCCTATTCTTATATATATATATATATATTTCCGAACTCCACCGCGCAGTGAGAAATCGGCATCTTCGGAGCGACGATCCTTACGTCTACTCCGTTGACTAACTCCCGAGATCTGCTCAACTAAATAAAGGTCTTTACCTGCCAATAATAACTATAACATCTAACGGTAACTTTCCATTTAGCCCACTCCGATTTTGAATATTCAATGAACTTCAATTCACAAACTTAGCTACATAATTCCTAGGCTACCCACGATATTGTGTAACACTTTCTAGGTGTACTTGCCCAAATATATATCGTCATACATATATTAAGACCTTGTTTGAGCTATTCTTCCTTATTACCAACGTTCCTGTCTTCGACAAATTCTGAGCTGAGATTATTCTTTAAGAATATAACGTCTGCACTAATTGCGACTATACCTGAATTCCTAGAAAAGTGCTTTGTGCGACTGTAGTCGAATTCTTAGAAATTTATGAAACGTTCTTCTGGGAATTCTTAACGTAGTAGTTTGGGTGGCCTCGATTTTTCTTCTGATCTCCACCGGCCTGTCGGCTGGGGGCGTTAGAATGCACCGTCTGCACCTCTGCAGAGGGGTAAGACTCCCCGGCTGGGTCCACCTCTTGGTCGTGGGTGGCAACCTGTGATGCTTAAAGATAGAACCCAGGTGGTTGAGCTGTCCATGACTTGCAATACTCCACTTAGACCCTTTCTTGGGCTAGACGTGCGGTCGGAGTGGCTCCCTCCGATCAATCGGCTGATCACGTCTATCCCTAGCATCTATATGATTGTCCCAAACCTATTCCCCTTATGGCAACGCCCAATCCTTTTTTATCATATATGTGCTAGTCTTAATGTCCTGAGTATAACGTTAAACTGCATCTATTGGTGAAGCTCCGATTCTGGAGTTGTGGGGAGTGTGGAGTATAATGTAGTATTTTATTATATTTAAACTGAAACATTTGCGCTGAGAGGTCATATATTTTTGCTAGGAAACATAATTATCTCCCTTGATGGAAATACAATTACGTTGTTTGGTATATAAATGGCAAGATTATTTTGATAGCGGAACGACTATTAGAACCAGGAATTTAATTATTGTATAATATATATATATATATATATATATATATATATAATATATATAATAAATGAAAAGTCGTCGAGTTAATGTCCATAGATTTCTGATGTAAAACTGCAATTTAATGTTTACGTTTTTAGACGAATTGTTCGGTTTATGTGAGTATTTAAGCTGTGATCTATTAAATTCGCTGTTATTCGGTGTTATGGCTCAAAATGAGTTGATATCTCCCGATTGGCGAAATAAACAACATTTTTTTATGTATAAAAAACTGTTTTTTTATTAATTCATACACATTGGCTTTTAAGATATTATATTTTATTATCTTTGCTGATAAAAAAATAAATGGTATTAAATGCTCAAGTCATAAAATCAGTTAATCAACTGTCGGCTGGGGCGTTAGAATGCCCCGACTGCACCTCTGCAGAGGGGTAAGACTCCCCCAAATGGGGCCAACTGTTGGCTGTGGGCGGCGACCCGTGTTGCTTAAGGATAGAACCCAGGTGGATGAGCAGTCGATGACATGCAACACTCCACTTTAGTCTTTTCTTGGGCTAGACGGGATGTCGGAGAGGCCTCCTCCGATCAATCGGCTGGTCACGTCAACCCCTAGCACCTATATGATTGCCCCAACCCTATTGACAAGACCCAACCCTTTTTATCATAGGGGTGCTAGAAGATGGTGGCTGAGGGTCTACATGTCTTGGGTATGACGTTAAACTCTATATGATGGTGAGGTTCCAGTTTTGGAGGTTTGGGGAATGTGGAGCACCTCTTCTTCACCATTGCTCCCTGGTCTACTCTGACTCGAAGTGGTAGTACCTGTTAGGGTCCCATATATGAGTCAAATAGAAACATGTATTTATTTAAAAAAATTGAGGATCCATTAAGAATTTATTCCAACACTTTATTCGGCATTAAATGACCCACTGAGGTTGATATGCCGTAAAACAAAACTAATCAAACCGCTTAATCAATTTGGACGACTTGTCGTGGCGGAACAGTTAACGGGGGACCAATAGCCGATGTTTTTCTGTTGTGTAGCAAGATAGACACTTACTAGGTTAGGATTTTCCAACACGTTCAAGCCCTTTTGATTTGGGCAGTAGAAAAAAAAAACATCTTCATATATAAAAGGAAGTTTGGTATATATATATATTGACGTATAATTCAGAAACAGGAGGTCACTCAGATTTGAAATCTTGCATACACCTTAATATCTTTTTAACACACCAAATTTGGTTATTGATTTTTACTGCTTAAGGGATATATTTAATTAATTAAACCAAAATCAATCGATTTGCGGAACTGTCTGTATACTAGCTATACTGATAATAAAATACTGTTCGCTGCCTGCTTTCTATTATATCTATACCAGTAATTTAGTTTAATTTTAGTGAACAAAATCGCAGTCTAAGCCGTTCATCTCGGAATCTCTCGCCTATTTATAGTCTAATCTTTATATATATAGTCCGTTTATGGACCGAGTACTTTTTCTAATAGTCTATAAGATAACAAGTTTTACATAGTCGCGGCACCAAATCATCATATGTTATATATCTGGGCACTGCATCTATAAACATAGACCGCCCTGACGAATACACCTGTAGAATATACCGACTGTACCTCTGGAGAGGGGTAAGAATCCTCCTTTAAGGTGCCACCTGTTGGCTATGGGTGGCGACTCGTGAGGCTTAAGAACAGAATGCTTAGTAGTCTACTATATAAAGCTACACTTTCGCCCTTACTTATGCTAAACGGGTGGTTGGAGAGGCCCGTTTCGGTCAATATGATAATAAGTTTTGGAGGTTTTGCATGAGTGCAAAACGATCGGAAAAATCACATGGATGCTAGGACTTGACATAACCAGCCGATTGATCCAAGGGGCCTCTCGAACCGCCCGTCTAGCCAAAGTGGAGAGTTACATATCATGGCTTCAAAAATACTCTCGCATTCTGCAGTAGGATTGAAACAAGGTTAGATCTGTATTGAGTTATGGCTACTTGTTGCCTTGTCTTATCAATTCGACAGTAATTGGAAATTAGTATGATTATTCTGCAGTTACAAAAGCATCGTTCCTGATAAAACCTAGGGGAGAAAACCCCTAAAACAAATCCGCAGCTGGAGTCCCTAAGATGGTGTAACGCTGAACTTCAGTGTTACACAGTAACTCCTGCGACACTGTCATTGCCAAACTGCATTGGTTTCTTACCTTTCCTTTGGACCACAGCAGCAGAGGGTGGAGAAGGGGGATATGTTGCTTGGGAAACAGCACATCCTCCATATTAAACCGACCAGGCTTTGACAACTAAAGGTGAAAATTACCGAGATTTGATCTCTGATAAAAAGTGTTGTTTTGTTTAAAGGCTATATCACCTCTTTTCGGATCACTTCATATCGAACTCATGACGACTTCCTGCTTTCTAGCAACAACATTTCGTGCCAGACGCACCAGAAACATGAACAGGAAAAGGGGGCAACTAAAAATGGCCGTTCGATGTTTGACGTACATTGTTTTTTTACTTACAATTCCTGCAGGACTTTTGTAAAAAAAAAACATATGTCAACAAATCTCAAATGAGTTCAGCCCCATTCATATTGATTTAAAAATAGTGTAGTGGAATGTAAAATACATTTTCTTACGAGATAGATTTGTTTGTTGAGTCACACATTACACCTCACTAAGTTGCGAAAGGGCACAACATATAATCTCTCTTCCCTCCATCTTTCTTCCCCCCTCCCTCTCTCCCCATATATATATATATATATATATATATATATATATATATATATATATATATATATATATATATTCATGTGTGTCTATGTGTGCGCAATATCTGTATTACGCTTTATATGAGATATAACAAATCTTACACACAAACACACACACACAAACACCAGACACACACACCATATATATATATATATATATATATATATATATATATATATATATATACATACAGATATGTATATACAGAGAGAGAGAGAGAGAGAGAGAGAGAGAGAGAGAGAGAGAGAGAGAGAGAGAGAAAGAGAAAGAGATAGATAGATAGATAGATAGATAGATATATGTGTCTGTGTATACGTGTATTAAGATACATGGGTGTATATGTTATTTAATCATAACTATGTTTAGGAATTTTCAGGAAAAGTATTAAAACACTATAAGAAGAATTGATCTTTTTAAGTATTTCTCGTTCTTTCATACCTCATCTTTTCTCTCTCTCTCTCTTTCTCTCTCTTTCTTCCACCCTCCATCACCCTCTCTCTCTCTATCTCTATCTATCTATCTCTCTCTTTATATATATATATATATATATATATATATATATATACAAATGTATATATGACTTTGTATCTTCACTAACTTATATATGTGCACACACACACACACACACATGCACACACACACACACACACATATATATTTATATATATAAAAGTTTCTAGCCGAACGCTCTACCGACTGAGCTATATATATATATATATATATATATATATATATATATATATATATATATATATATATATATATATATATATATATATATATATATATATATATATATATATATATCCTCTTATTTCTAATTAACAAAATAAAGTCATCGGAGTTGTCTACAGTCAGTATCAGCCTATCAGTGATGGAGTCTATCCCTTTTTCACTATCGCTAGACCAAAGAAATGTTTTTTGCATCAACTCCTTACTTTATCGCACAGATCTCTGTGCTACTCGTACGCTGAGTTGGCGAGGGCCGGTTTCGAACTAGGAACCCTATGGCTTCTAGCCGAACGCTCTACCGACTGAGCTAATGAGTATTAAACATAACCCAAGGCTATAAATATTAAATTGTTTTTTGACATTGTATTGAATGGCCACCATATTATCATAACGGGATTATTATGAACTGTTCATTCAATTTCAATTTCTTACCGGATCAGTGCTCTCCCGATAAAAAAAACAGTAATTCTACTATCGCCCGTTAACCATAACACATAACATTTTTCACTATATATATATATATATATATATATATATATATATATATTCTTTTATTTCATTGGAGTGGAAATGCTTCATAATTCATTGTTACAATCTCCATTGAGACCAATAAAGGGGAGATTTATCATAATGGCAGATTTTGTACGGCAGCTGCACTGATTAAAATCCCGTGGGGGGTTGGGGTTGGTGGGGGGGGTCGATGGGTTTGGCGGTGGAGGGTGGGGGTTGAAGAATCGAACGTTGTTCACGTGACTGTCGGTGCGTGTTTTCGCAGTAATTCCTGGAATATTTTTGGTGAGGTGTAAATATGTCTGTTCAAAAAGTCTATTCCACAAAAGTTTAAAAAGTAACAGAAAAAAAACAAAACTGAGGCGCTTTTGTACGTTACTGAAATGAAAAAAGAAAGAAAAGAAAGGAAGAAAGAAAGAAAGAGAGAGAGAATACAAACAAAGGAGCGTAAGGAATGTAGGGAAAAAAGAAATTAAAAAAATGAAAATTTAAGAAAGAAAAAATGAAAGAAAGAAAGAAAGAAAGAAAGAAAGAAAGATAGATAGATAAAGACGTATATAGAAATAGATGAAGAAAGAAAAAAAGACAGATAGATAGATAGATAGATAAAGAAAGGGAGATAGATTCATAGATAAAAAAAGAAAGAGAGAAAGACAAATTAATAAATAGAGATAGATTAAGAAAGAAAGAAAGAAAGAAAGACAGAAAGAAAGAAAGACAGAAAGAAAGAAAGAAAGAAAGACAGATAGATAAAGAAAGTAAGAAAAAAGAAAGAAAGATAGAAAGATAGATAGATATATAGATAGATAAAGAAAGAAAGAAAGAAACAAACAAACAAACAAACAAACAAACAAACAGAGAGAAAGAAACAAAGAAACAAAGAAACAAAGACAGATTAATTAATAAATATAGATAGATTAATAAAGAAAGGATGAATGAAAGACAGAGGAAGAAAGAAAGAAAGAAAGAAATATAGATAGATGAAGAAAGAAAGAGAAATATAGATAGATGAAAGAAAGAAAGAAAGATAGATAGATAGATAGATAGATAGATAGATAAAGAAAGAAAGAAAGAAAGATAGATAGATAGATAGATAGATAGATAGATAAAGAAAGAAAGAAAGAAAGAAAGAAAGATAGATAGATAGATAGATAAAGAAAGAAAGAAGAATGAAAGAAAGAAAGAAAGATAGATAGATAGATAGATAGATAAAGAAAAGAAAGAAGAAAGAAAGAAAGAAAGAAAGAAAAATGAAAAAAGGAAGAAGTAAGAAAAGTAGTCTGACAAGAAATACCTGATGAAGACCGAGGGCACATCTGCCGAAATATTTTCAGGTTTACATCCAACATTCTCACAAAGAAAATTATTTGCTACTTGAATGCAATTAAAAAAGAAGACCCAGTCCCCGCCCCTCCCTAAAAAAACAACAACAACGCATTCTTGTACGTGTTCAAAGATTTAAAATAATAGGACCCTCTCCCCAAAAACGCCTTTAACATTAGACTAGAATTGGCTACCCGTCGTCGCCTCTGTAGAGGGGGGATTTAAAAAGTTAGTCTCGCAGATCCATTATTACTTATCACAAGTTAGATCCTCACTGGATGCCCCATAAAATCCCCACGTAAATATATAACAATATAGTAAGAAATTTGAATTCAATAATTTACAATAAAAAAATATAATATAAATGAGGCAATTAATTCAATCAATCAACATCATATTTCAATTACCTTCTGTTAATATACAACTTTTAATTTTTAAATATCTTCCCAAATATAAATAAAATCTTCATTATTTTTTGCTCAAAAACCAAGCCCTGGTGATAGTAAATGTATAAATATATTTACTTTGTCGTTAACTGCTTTATTTTCGAAGTTTCCTCCGAACATGCACATATACGCAACTGCCCTTTATATATGTACTAGAAGCGGCTACCCAGCGTCGCCTGGGTAGAAGAGGGGGTAAAAAATGTAGTCTCGCATTATTGTTGAATCACGGGGTGGATCCTCACAGGAAGTTCCATTAAAATCCCTATGTAAAAAAAGACGTTGCCTTGATCCAGCCACTCTGAAAAGAAAAAAATAATGTCCCCTATTTAAAATACTAAATGCAAAAAAAATTGTTGTTATCATTTAAATTTAATTTTAAAAATTATCTTCACGAATACAAATCAAATCTTCGTTATTTTCCTCAAAATCCAAGCCCTGGTGATATTTAATGTATATATGTATTTACTTTGTCGTTAATTGTTTTATTTTCGAAGTTTCCTCCGGACATACAGATTCACACAACTGCTCTTTATATATGTACTAGCTGCAGCTACCCGGTGTCGCCTGGGTAGAGGGGAATTTTTTAAAGTTAGTCCCGCAGATCCCTTATTACTGAATCGTGAGTTGAATCCTCGTGGGATGCCCCATTTAAATCCCTATGTAAATAAAAAAAATTGACCTTGCATTGATCCAGATATTCTGAAAAGAAATGTTAATGTCTATCTAAAATATCAAATGAAAAAAAATCCATGCTGTTATCATTTATATTTTATTTTTTAATTATCATTACGAATATAAAAATAATCTCTATTATTTTTGCTCAAAAACCAAGCCCTGGTGATATTTAATGTGTATATGTATTTACTTTGTCATTAATTGTTTTATTTTCGAAGTTTCCTCCGGACATACAGATACACACAACTGCCCTTTATATATGTATAGAAAACAAAGCTCTGGTGATATTTAATGTGTATATGTATTTACTTTATCATTAATTGTTTCATTTTCAAAGTTTCCTCCGGACATACACATACACACAATTGCCCTTTATAATAGATAGATAGATAGATAGATAGATGCCTATGTATTTACAAACTATTGTTATTATTCAACACTATAAAGGCCAAGAAATTAAATAGTCTTGCCAATGTCTTAAAAAATAAATCTCGTTTTATATTCTACTAAGACATTTTAACCATAACCATAAAATTCTGTTTTTAAAGAATTGCCTTTATTCAAAGATCAGCGTTGTTTTAGACTGGTTTTATAATCGATGCTAAAATCTTGTAGCCTTTCCGTTCGCAGACATTGAAAAATCATTTTTTTTCTTTTAGATACAAATTTATCACAACGGTATTTCCTCTTCTTGGACAACCGTTTTGCCTGATTTAAAAATATAAAACCCCTGCCTTTTATATCGAAGATATTTGTAGAATTTCCATTGATAAAAAAAGAATATATCTTATGATAATAGAGACTCGGTTTCTGTCTGTCTGTAACTGAAACTACGTCAAAATAAACTCAGGAATTGTGTAAGTTTATCACTGGGTATTTAATTTATATCATATTCAAAATCAGTCATACATAGAATAAATTTTATTTTATAACGATGTCTCATTGAGTAAGATTTGCCTCAAAACAGCCCATGTTATTAGTGCGTTTAAAATCCTGTAATGTGTCTTATATATTACTAAGAAATAAAGCAATACCTAATATATGGTGTGGTTAATTTGCATACTGGTTTTAAAGTAATCAGGTTTAAAAATAATTACTCGGTAATATTGATCTCTCGTATGATTGTTTTAATCTCCAACGTATTAAAACCAATCCTATGAATAATTTTATATACAAACCAATTAAAATATAATTAAAGTAAGTGTAATTTTTTATATGCATTCTTATTTAATTTCGTTAGTCTTTCTAATTTCATTACATTAAATCATAAATAATTATGCCCGGAGAGCGTATATACCTGCTATTGGAAATAAAATCATTTTCTCTCGAGAAATAAAAAGAAGGTCGAAACAGTGTGGCAAAATGTTCACCTATCAAACATTCAGTTGTCATGATTTTTAGGTGAAGCTTCGTAATTTGCTTGTTTGTTTTAACGGCATATCAACCCATCTGGGGTTATGTCATGCCTAACGGTTAGGAAGTTATACACATCGTGTATTAATATTTATACTTATTAGTAATTGGTTTTAACAATGTTTAGCATTATTGGGGATTATGTTGTATGGTATTGATTTGTTTCATGTCTATATTCTATGGTATAATTTTATTTCTCTCAAAAAGAGAGAATATCCTCCATGTTGACATTTTCAAACAGATTTTTCATATTGTTTGCTTTGAAATAACGGTTTCTGATGTGAACTAAAAACCTGCATTCCATGAATAAGTGTTTAACTGTCAAAGGTATTTGACATGTTCCACATTGTGGTTGTTGTTTTTGTTTGAGTATATAGGAGTGCGTTAGTTTTGTGTGACCAATGTGTAATCGGGACACAATGACTTGTTCCTTTCTAGACTTCCTTAAAATTGGTCTCCAGCCTCTGAAATTGGGTTTGATTAGGAGGAGTTTATTGTGGATGTTGTTATTCCAGTGTTGTTGCCATTTAGTACGAAGGAATCTATTAATTTTAGGTTTTTAGTCAATATATGGTATCTTGAACTTGCTGGCGATCAAACCTAAAGCTGATTTAGCTGCAAAGTCAGCTCTTTCATTCCCTCTGACTCCTATATGGCTTGGGATCCAGCATATCATAATCTCCTTAGAGTTAGACATCGAGTCTAATCAATTCAGGAGCTTAATGATGAGAGGGTCTTCATAATTCGAATCATTTAGGTTTTTCTCTTCTTTGTTATTATATAGACAACGTTTCAACCGATGTATCCTCCACCTAATATAATTCAACCCTACCGGCTGTTGCTGTAGAATACGCCGACTGCACCTCTGAAGAGGTATGAGAATCCTCCCCAATGGGGCCACCTGTTAGCCGTGGGTGGCAAACCATGAGGCTTAAGGACTGAATCCTGGTGGCTGAGCGGTCTGTAAAGTTTTTAAATGCCATTCTTGGCCTGTTGAAAAGGGCTTAAAGAAAGTCCTATGTTATGGAATCATTTAGTGATCCTTTGGTAAGCGTATAAGTCCTATCCTGCGTATTGGTAAAGGTCCAGGGTTTTAATCCTATGTCCGTCGTCAAAGAGTGTCAGTGCAATTATGGCCAGTAGGGTCGGTTAAGTATTGTATCAGCCTCAGAGTACTGCCAGTGATTGGCCAAGAATTAGATCACATAATTCCGGCCCAGGCTATAAGTATAGGCGAGGATCTAGCACACGCCTTATATAGAAAAAGCGCGTGGTGTAATGGTTAAAGTCATGGGAAATGGACTCGTCGCCCCGAGTTAAAATCTTGGACGTGGTAATTGGATTTCCCTTAGCGCTAATACCCTTGGGAAAGATACGAATCCTACTCTCCCTCCAGCTATGGGCAAATAGTAAGGCAGACTGGGCTGTTTAACCTTGGTAGGGCAACTCGTCTAGGAGAAGGAAAACTCTGAATTAAAACCTGGTAAACTCCGCTTAAGAAATTGACCTTTCGCCACATCCTGCTCGTGCGGAGGGGTTGGTAAATATATATATGGAAAAAAGTCAACTCAGTCCATGACATGCAACACACCACTTTGGTCCTTATTTAAGCTAGACGGGCGATCGGAAAAGCCCACACCAATCAATCCCCTGGTCATCTCAACCAGGTTAATTTAGCGAAAGGGTTATCATATTGAGAAAGACCCGAAACCTTCAATGAACGATTACGCATTTTAGAGATGTGTTTTGTAAAAGAATTATTATAACAAATAATAATAATAAATACCACCGCCCATCTTTACAAATGTCTGTGTGCATCGATTAGATATTGATATTTACAGCAGAATAAATTTGACCTCAGAAAAGCATATAATGCCGACAAAGTTTTAAATGAATTAACTCTTAATGGATACTCATTTTTTTTATCAACTCATGTTTTCTATTTAACCCATATATGGCACCCTAACAGGCACTACTACTCTGGGGTCAGAGTGGACTAGGGAGCAATGGTAATGAAGGGGTGCACTACATTCCCAAAACCTCCAGAACTGGAACCTCACCATCAGATAGAGTTTAACATCATTCCCAGGACAATATGACCCCCAGCCATCGCCTTGTAGCACATATATAATGGGTTGGGGCTTGCCATGAGGACAATAGGTTTGGGGCAATCATATAGGTGGAAGCCATCACATGGGCACGCCAGAGTAGGTCGCCCGGCAAAGACGTACATAGATAAACTCTGCGCGGAATATATATATATATATATATATATATATATATATATATATATATATACACATATATATCTATATGTTTTTCTGTATATAAATTGAATCATCAAATATACAAACAATGAAGCATACGTAGACTCCACAACAACATGATACACACACACACACACACACACACACACACACACACACAGGTTCCTAGTTCGATACCGGCCCACGCCATCTCAGCGTATGAGTAGCACAGGGATCTGTGCGGTAAAGTATGGAGCTGATGGTAGGTGTGGCGCTCCATCTCAGACGCAAAAACAATCTCCTTGATCTAGCGCTAATGAAAAGGGGATAGACTCCCTCGCCGATTGGCTGATACCGACTTTAGGCCACCCCAACGTCTTTACTTACTTACATATACATATATATAATTAGATTCATCAGATATACCGACTCAAAAGCGTACGCAGTCTTCACAACAACATCATATATATATATATATATATATATATATATATATATATATATACATTCTGGTCTTTAATGTACATTAATTGATCTTTTAATGCATTCGTTTAGTTTGTGTTTTGTTCTGCTTCTTGCTTCTTCTTTCTTCTTATACATTAATTACATAATAAAACTATTAGACTTTTTTCTCTGTCTAATAACAATTTGTTTATGTACGAGAGTTCGGGTTGTAGAATATTTTTGAAGTACGATAGGGATTTATAATAAAATTATGAATGATTTTTTTCAAAACGAAAATATGGTCTAATCAAAAAGATATAAAATAGATTTTACTCATTTGATAGGAAATGATGAACAACATATATTTCCAGTTGTTTATTAGTATTGGTTAATGGTTAAATGTTTGGTTCTTTATTGATTTTAACAACATATCAACCCGTCTGGGGTTATGTCATGCCTAACGGAGTGATACATATCGTGTATTTATATTTATACTTTTTAGTAATTGGTTTTAACAATTTAATCGCACACCCCTCTTCAGGATTTCTTCTATTTACTGAGAAAATCCAGTGAATTTTAATATAGAGGAAAAGAGAATTTGATTGTTTGTTTATTGATTTTAACGGCATATTAACCCGTCTGGGGTTATGTCATGCCAAACGGTTAGGAATTGATACATATCGTGTATTTATATTTATACTTTATAGTAATTGGTTTTAACAATGTGTGAGCATTATTGGGGATTATGTTGTATGGTACTGATTTGTTTCATGTCTATATTCTATGGTATAATTTTATTTCCTTTAAAAGGCATATCAACTCGTCTGGGGTTATGTCATGGCTAACGGTTAGGAAGTGATACATATCGTGTATTTATATTTTATACTTTTTAGTAATTGGTTTTAACAATGTTTAGCATTATTGGGGATTATGTTGTATGGTATTGATTAGTTTTCATGTCTATATTCTATGGTATTAATTTTATTTCCCTCAAAAGGAGAGAATATCCCATGTTGAACATTTTCACAGATCTTTCATTTGTTTGCTTTAAAATAACGGTTTCTGATGTGAGCAAAAAATCTGCATTCCATGAATAAGTGTTTAACTGTCAAAGGTGTTTGACATGTTCCACATTGGTGGTTGTTGTTTCTGTGTGAGTATATAGGAGTGCGATAATCTTGTATGACTAATACGTAATCGGGAACACAATGACTTGTTCCTTTCTAGACTTCCTTAAAGTTGGTCTCCAGCCTCCCAAAGTGTTAAAATCTTAGGAAATGGATTCGTCGACCCGAGATCATATCCTGGACGCGGTTATTTGTATCTCACATAGCGCCGTCTTGAGAGTTCAGTGTGCACCCTAAGGGGCACTAGCACACTCGTCGGCGATCCTTCCTCTAAATCAATGTTTTTTAACCGTTTTTTTTACATTTGGAGCCCCTTTTAATCCTATTTTACTATGGTGGACCCCTCATAGCCATTCGTTGTTTAAGATTCCCATTGTATTTTTATAGTTAAATACATTTTATTTGCTTGGGTCCCAAAAAATGTTATATGGTCTCTGAGGGTCCATATGGACCCCGGTTGAGAACCACTGCTCTAAAGTATAAAGCAATTATTCAATCTATAAAATAAGAAGATTTAAAACAACCAAAATACAACGTTTATTGAGATACCCAAAACAACCCATAGGAAGCATACTTGTTCAATACCTTTCTATCCTTTATCATCTAGATACTTGGCGCTAATACTAATAAAGGCTCTCTCTCTCTCTCCTCTCCTCTCTCTCTCTCTCTCTCTCTCTCTCTCTCTCTTACACCCACCCTCTCTCTATCTCTTTCTCTCCCCCTCTTTCAATAGTCTAACTAACCAGTATTATCTGCATTATTCGAACTATTGTCCTCATCTTCATTGTTATCTATACAACATTCCGGCCGATGTGCCCTCCGGCCTTCTTCTGGTATTTCTTGTAGGACTCAGACTTGAGAACCTTCTTTTTGCACTTGGGAACTTTGTTGTCGTAATCGGGAGCCATCAAACATTCAGAGAAATAGTCTAACTAAACAGTTGGAATTTTAGTGACCCTGTAAACCTACAACCGCTTATCGCCCCTGTTAATCTACCACCTTCTGGAGAAGTCAGAGCGCACCTTTCTCTAAAGTATAAGGCAATTATTCAATATACAGACATAGAAGACATAAAACACAACGCTTTTTGAGATACCCAACACAAACAATCGGGAGGGTACACGTTGAATTCATTTCTATCCTTTGCTCTCTATACTGTTGTCCCTAATACTAGTAACGTCTCTCCCATACGTCTCTCCCTCTCTTCCACTCTCTTTATGTCCTCTCTCTCTCTCTCTCTCTCTCTCTCTCTCTCTTTCTCTATCTATCTATCTATCTATGTATCTATCTCTACCCGACAGGGAGCGTAAATATTAAATACCTTACAATCATTTGCTCTTGTTCCTAATACTAGCAATAGTTCTCTCGCTATCTCTCTCTCCCTCTCTCTCTTCTCTCTTCTCTCTCTCTGTGTGTGTGTGTGTCTGTCTGTCTGTCTGTCTATTTGTATATCTATGTGTGTCTTTCTCTCAATAGTTAACTACCCTTTTGTAATTTTAGCGTCACTGTATAACTAGCGGCCTATTTATGGCCCCAGTAATCCTACCACCCCTTATCGCCCTTGTTAATCTACTGCCTTCTTGAGAATTTAGATCGCACCCTTCGGGGCGTTAGCACCTTCATTGAGGATCCTTACTCTAACGCATAAAACAATTATTCAATCCACAAATACATAAGATATAAAAAAAATACAACGTCTCTCGGGATACTTAACACAACCCATAGGGAGCGTACTTGTTGAATCTCTCTCTATCTCCCCCTCTCTCTCTCTTTCTCTCTCAATAGTCTAACTAAGCTGTTGGAATTCTAGTGCCCCTGTAAACATACCAACCCTAATCGCCCCTGCCTTCTTGAGAATTTAGATCGCACCCTTCGGGGCGCTAGTACCCTCATTGAGGATCCTTACTCTAAAGCATAAAACAATTACTCAATCTACATTTACATAAGATATAAAAAAAAATACAACGTCTCTTGGGATACTTAACACACCTATAGGGAGCGTACTTGTTGAATCTCTCTCTCTTTCTTCTTTCTTTCTTTCTCTCTCTCTCTCTCTCTCTCTCTCTATATATATATATATATATATTATATATATATATATATATATCAATAGTCTAACTAACCTGTTGGAATTTTAGTGCCCCTGTAGACCTACCACCCCTAATCGCCCCTGTTAATCTACTGCCTTCTTGAGAATTCAGAGTGCACCCTTCGGGGCGCTAGCACCCTCATTGAGGATCCTTGCCCAAAAGTATAAAGCAATCATTCAATCTAAAAACACAGAGGACAAAAAAAGAAGAAAGAAAAAAAAACCTGCAAAATAACTTATCCGTTTAATCTAACGTGGAAGACAATTTGGCCAGAGACCAATCCGCAAAGTTTTCAAATTTGATATAAAACAAACAAATAAATAAATAAATGAATAAGTAAAAATAAAAAATAGAAAAATAAAAATAAAAACAAAAAGAAATTAGATTAACGGAGAAACGATTACCGATTTTCGATATCGATTACTCGAGAAATGATCCGTTTCGCGATGGCGAACAAAAACATAGAATAAAATAAAAAAATAAAAATAAATAAAAGGGCAAGTAATCTCGACACTTCAAACTGATAAGTCAAGATTTATTCCCCCTGATTGATCTTTGAAAAAGTAAAATCTTCCAGTGGCCTTTAACGAACTGATTAAACTCGTTTAACAAAAATCGCGCCAAACAAAAATAAAAAAAAGGTTTTTAAGAATACAGAAAGGCGATACGAAAAAAAACAAAAAACCCACAGATCTGTGATTAGTAAACGACGTTTAATAAAAAGGGTTAATAATGGCCCTATGAACAAATAGTCAAAAGGTCCGCGGGAAATCACCAAACAAGCCATGATTCAATCCTAAGTACACACACACACACACACACACAGACACACACATACACACAGACAGAGACACATACACACACTCACACACGAACGCCCATGTATATGCATATAAGTATATATATGGATGTTTGTATGTATGTATATATCTATGTATTTATGTAGGGACCGGGTTAACTCAGTCGGTAGAGCATTCGGCTAGAAACCACAAGGTTCCTAGTTCGATACCGGTTCCCGCCAACTCAGCGTATGAGTAGCACAGGGATCTGTGCGGTAAAGTAAGGAGCTGATGGTAGGAGTGGCGCTCCACCTCAGATGCTAAAACAATCTCCTTGGTCTAGCGCTATTGAAAAGGGGATAGACTCCCTCGCTGACTGGCTGATACCGACTTTAGGCCGCCCCGTCGACTTTACTTTTTTTATATATAAGTATGTGGAGAAAGGTAGACATACACGGAATGTTATAGGAAATGGATGTTTATTATAGGTAGTGATGTCGACGTCCTATTTCTCCCATAGGTAAGCATGTATCTATAAATGTATATATGTATGTGTGTATGTATGTATATATATATAGGTATGGGTTAGCTCAGTCGGTAGAGCGTTCGGCTAGTAACCACAATGTTCCTAGTTCGATACCGGTCCTCGCCGACTCAGCGTATGAGTAGCACAGGGATCTGTGCGGTAAAGTAAGGAGCTGATGGTAGGTGTGGCGCTCCACCTCAGACGCAAAAAAATCTCCTTGGTCTAGCGCTATTGAAAAGGGGGTAGACTCCCTCGCTGACTGGCTCATACCGACTTTAGGCCGCCCCGACGACTTTACTTATATGTATGTATATATATATATAAGTATATATATGTATGTTTGTATGTATATATATATATATAATATATGTATATGTATAATATATAATATCCATTTTTTTTGTATATATATATATATATATATAGTATGTATATTATATATATATATATATATATATATATATGTATATATATATATATAAGTATACATATATCCATGTTTGTATCTATATATATATATATATATAGGTATGTATATGTATGTCTGTATGTTTGTATATATATATATATATAAATATATATAATATGGACATCAGTATATATATATTATATATATATATATATATATATATATATATAATATGTATTTTATATATGGATATACATATGCATAAGTATATATATATATTTTACATATACATAATTATATATATGTATGTTTGTATATACATATGCACAAACGTACATGTAGATACTTTTTATATATAGATAAGTTTATATATGTTTGTATGTATGTATGTAAATACACACACACACACACACACACACACATATATATATATATATTATATATTATATTATATATACTGTGTGCGTGTGTTTCCACTGCCGTTTGTTCATTTATTACCTTTACCAAATGATCTGGTTTTGCTTTGGGCATTGGAAACCGGAGGCGTTAAGCTCATCTGGATCAGTTCGGCCAGAACTTTGTTGATTATGTTCTCGTTTCCGGCCCGAGGACAAGGATTGCATGATGCCTTTCGCCTAATCAATCGCAGAGAAGGATGAAAAAAAAATAGAACCACCCCTCCCTCCCCGTCCCCCCAAAAAAGAAGATGGTTGTTACACTTCCGGTAAAATGAAAATAACCCTCACGATATTAAGATCTTTTCTTTCGTTAAGTTTGAATGAAACTGGCCGCCCATTTTAAATAATAATGGATGACAGTCTTTAATATGAAGAAAAGAACAGAAAATAGGTTGAGAGGGTTGTAAAAAGAATGAATGAATCGGAACGAATTTGTTGGAAAAAGGATGATGGAAAAGAAAGAAAGAAAGAAAGAAAGAAAGAAAGAAAGAAAGTAGGAAGGAAAGAAAGAAAAGAATGATCACTGGAATGAAGGAAAGAAAGAAAGGAAGAAAGATAGGAAGAAAGAAGAAAGAAGAAAGAAAGAAAAAAGAAAGAAAGAAAAAGAAAAAATTCAAGAAAAGAAGTCGAAGGAACGGCATCCAAATAAAGAAAAATATGGTGTTAAAAGAAAGAAAGAAAGAAAAGAAGGAAAGAAAGAAAGAAAGAAAAAAGAAAGAAAGAAAGTAAATAATTGTGAGAAAAGTAAGAATACACGAAAGAATGTTGTAAAAAGAAAGAAAGAAAGAAAGAAAGAAAATAATTGTGTGAAAAGAAAGAAGGAAACAAAGAAGCAAAAATAATGGCAAAATGAAAGAGAGACAAAAAAAGAATCGAAAATGATTTTATGAAACGAAAGAAAGACAGAAAAAAAAAATAGGATGTTGTGAAAAAAAGAAAGAAAGAAAACATCAGAGATATGTTTTAGCGTAAAAAGAAAGAAAGAAAAAAGAAAGAAAGAAAAAGAGAGAGAGAGAAAGAAAGAAATTCGGTTGTTTGTTAGGGGTTAGGTTTAAGTGTTAGGGTTAGGGGCTAGTTTTATAATTTAAAAAAATCTCTAAAAATTGTATGTTAACAAACAACCGGATGTTGACGGTGTAAATGAAAAAATGTACTTATGAATCAGCAAAGACAACGGAGTGCCTAAAGGTCATATGGTCCAAAAATGAAATAAATAAACTACTTTAATATATAAATATATTAATCATAAAATAAGTTTTGATATAAGCGTGTTCAAAAATCGTCTGTCTCTTCTATTATTACCTTTTATTTGTCTAAACTATCAAAAACAAAAAAAAAGGGATATATTTTATTTATTTATTTCTTATTTATTTATCGATTCATTTATTTGTTCGTTTAAAAATTGCCTTTTTGTATTATCTCAAGTCTCGCGTGAGATCCCGTGATCTAAATAATGAGATCTCGACTAAATGTTTATTTTGCTTTAGATATTTTTTTTGTTTTCTTCTTTTTTTTTTTTTTCTTTTTTTTGTAAGATTATTTATTTAAACTTTTCGTTTTGTTATGTTTCGATTACGTTGATCGGAAATTGTCGTCGCCGATCGAATTAGGTGCCACTCGATTTTAGTGGTTTGATTGAAGCTAGTTTGTCACGTGATTCACCTTCCGGGTGTTCCCTTCCAAGAAATAACAGTTGATTTACTGACCACGGCCATTTTTTTTATTTCAGGATCTATTCATCACGAGTTTCTGCGGTAGCGTAATGGTTATGGTAGGCAACCAGGTTAACCGTTTTAGGGTCCGGTTTAACTCAGTCAGTAGAACACTAGGAATTGCAAGGTTCCTTGTTCAATACCGGTCCCCACCGACTCAGAACATGAGTAGCACTGGTCTGTGCTGTAAAGTGGGGAGTTGACAGTAAGTGTGGCGCTCCATCTCAGCAAAAATTCTCTTTGGTCTAGCGCTATCGAAAATGGTATAGACTCCCTCGCTGTTCGGTTGATACCGACAAAAGGTCACTCCGTGAATATTACTTAACGGTTATGAAATCAGCGAGCAGTGTTCAATTTATATATATAATTAAGGAAGATTTAAATTCTTAGTATTATCTGTGTTATTCGGACTATTTTCCCCATCTCTATTGTTATCTGTACAACGTTTCGGCCGATGTACCCTCCAGCCTTCTCCAGGTATTTCTTGTCGGACTCGTGAATTTTCTCGGACTCGGGAACCTTTTTTTTTCTCATCGGGAACATTCTTGTCGTAATCGGGAGCCATCACCGAACTTTTGAACCTAACCCATTATTCAGTCCACAAGTGTATCCTGTTCTCATTCCGCTAACCATAGCTGGGGTACAGGTGTTAAGCCGTGTTAATTATTATTCTATGCTACCCTTGGCCATGATTGAACCTGCAGCCTAGAAATAACTGTCACTTAGAACAGTCTTAACCTAACTACTTTATCCACTAGGCCATGTGTCCAATTGGACACATGGCCAAGAAGGAGGGTACATCGGCTGAAATGTTGTACAGATAACAATGAAGATGAGGACAATAGTCCGAATAACGCTGATAATACTAATAATCAAGCCTCATCTCAAACATTCAGAGAAATTTAAAATTTTATATCAATTAGGTTTAGTCGAATTAACACTTAAAACCAAATGAGTGTGGAGTTTGCTATTTGCTTATTCGTTATTTTTTTTTGTTTTCTTAGATTTACACAAACATTTTATTATACTCCCACACACGCACACACACACACGCACATATATATGTGTGCGTGTATGTGTGTGTGTGTGTGTGTGTGTGCGTGTGTGGCTTTAGGCGTATGTTTGTGCATGTGTGTGTATGTGTGTGAAAAGCCCGAAACGATTCTATGTTAAGGGAATTTGAAATTATCGTTACGAACACTAGTCAGGGCTGATAAGTACTATATATATATATATATATATGTATGTATGTGTGTATGTGTATGTGTGTGTGCGTCTGTGACAGGGTCTGTGTCTGCGTGTGTCTGCGTGTGTGTGTATGTATATATATATATATATATATATATATATATATATATATATATATATATATTTTAATTTTATTTTAGACTCTATAATTCTTCTAATATGTTTCGATAAACCCTAGCTTATTTTTCTATATCTATCACAAACACGCACACACACACACACACACACACCACACACACACACACACACACATATATATATATATATATTATATATATATATATATATATATGGATGAGCATGTGTGTGTGTTTGTGTATGTGTGTGTGTGTGTGATAGGTATAGAAAAATAAGCTAGGTTTATAATATGAATAATATATATATATATATATATATATATATATATATATAGAGAGAGAGAGAGAGAGAGAGAGAGAAGAGTATGTGTGCGTGTGTGTGCGCGCGCGTGTGTGTGTTGTGTTCGTGTGTGTGGCAAAACTTTAAATTTGCGAAAACTGTCAATAAAATAATTTAAGATTTAAAGTTTTTCATGCAGAAACACTTTCTTGGCAATCGTCTCATTTTTAATGAGATGTTGTCAATCATCAGACGCGTAATGTCATTCTTTACAATCTCTGATGAGTGAGAATATCTCGTTAAACTGACAGTTACGCCGAGAATGAAATCCTATTAAATTTCCTTTTCATCGACGGTTTTAACTCGGGATTTTCAAGTTTTAACACTTATACGTGGCTCTGTATTTCATGTTGAGCACTGCATCAAATGCTACGAAAAAAAAAAACAGAGATGAATCTCATCAAGTCTGCTGTTGAATGTGTATCGTTAAAAATATTGTTTTCATTTTCCATCTGCGAAAGACGATGGAGTAGTGTCAAAAATGCACTGAAGCATGCAGCAAAGAATATGTGATCTTTGATAAAACTGAGTTCATGTGTTTCAAAAAGAAAGGAGACATATCCACACTCGATGGTAACCTCTAAAGCCAGTAGAACAATTCACATACCTAGGTAATAATATCTTTTCCATTTAGGGCGATGTTAATACACAAATAGGAAAGGCATGGTCGGCTGTAAACAGACTATCAGTCATATGGAAATCGGATCTTACTGACAAGCTAAAACGACAATTCTTCCAATCGGTGGTTGTATCAGTGCTGCTGTATGGCTGCACCACATGGACCCTGATGAGGTGCCTTGAGAATAAGATATATGGGAACTGCACAAGAGTTTTACAAAAATATATCTCAAATATATATACTCACTAAAAGCATGCTGAGACACAATATCAACAACATGCACACACACGCGCACACACACACACACACACACACATATATATATATATATATATATATATATATATATATATATACGTGCATTTCCAAACCAGACATGGTGGGACAATTGTCTGTTCTATTTTTGAATTTAGTCTAGTCTTGTATTATGCCTCGTTTTTTTTGTCTTTTTCGCATAGAAAAGTATTTTTGGTGTCCAATGTAAAATGGAGATCAAGTTTTTACTACAATAAACCCACAACTATTTTCTAATACATCTTTCCTGTTGGCGGATATCTGGTTAATTGCAACACGCCATTGTAGATGTATATTATCTCCTATGATTATAGCCACAATGCCAAGCACTGTAATATACCCTCTTGATTGTTTGATTCTTATATATTATAATATATATATATATATAATCTTATTATAATGGAGATTGTGTTTTTTGTCTGTAACCGAAACTATATTCCTACTCAAGTCACATTCTCTTATTTATTGACATCACATTCTCCATGATTTTATTTTTATCTAAACCTCAATTATTAATAAAATTGTCTTATTTATTAATACTGTTAACTATGTCTACATACTACAACATGCAATTATATTTATATATACACAAATAGCGCTTTACAATGTGAACGGGATGGCTAATTTGCATATTAATATTAAAAACGAATTTAATAAATATGTGCTTAGTATTATTGATTTCTAACTGTTTGGTTTTATTTTAATGAATATAAGCAAAAATCTTCTTTCATGAATTCTTAAATGAAATCCATTAACAAGATAAATAACTGTCATTTTAATTCTTTACTGCCTTCTTATAACTAAATACTTAAATTAGAAAAAATAACAATGAAAGACGAGAGTGATGGAAGAGTAAGTTTCAGTTGTTCCATTTTTATTATACTCCCTCTGTTTCAAAAATCTTTTTATCTGTATTCTTATTTAGTTTCATTAGCCTTTCTAATTTAATACAATATTTTATTACATTAAAACTTAAATACTTGCACCCGGAGGGTGCATATATTTGCTAGTATATATATATATATATAAGTATCACGTATATCATAGATTGTATGATAATATACATATCTTCTAATATTGTCTATTAGATTATATTTATATATATATATATATATATATATATATATATATATATATATATGTAAGTAAAAAGTAAAGTCGTCAGGGTGGCCTAAAGTCGGTATCAGACTATCAGCGAGGGAGTCTATCACCTTTTCAATAGCGCTAGACTAAAGAGCTTGTTTTTGCGTCTGAGGTGGAGCGCAACACCTACCATCAGTTCCTTACTTTACAGCACAGATCCCTGTGCCACTCATACGCTGAGTTGGAGAGGGCCGGTATCGAACTAGGAACTTTGTGGTTTCTAGCCGAACGTTCTACCGACTAAAACCGGCCCACAATATATATATATATATATATTATATATATATATATATATATATATATATATATATATATATATATATATATATATATATATATATATATATATATATATATATATATATATATATATATATATATATATATATATATATATATATATATATATTATTAATACACACAGTCGCTTTGTATGTAAAGGTCGTCATCCCTTATATATATTATATATATATATACAGAGAGAGAGAGAGAGAGAGAGAGAGAGAGAGAGATAGTTTTTATCGAAAGACTGATATAATAGGGTAGGTAAATAGATAGCTATGGTCAGGCTGAAATTAGCAGATGGAAGATGGCTAGATAGAAAGATAAACAGATAGATGGTTAATCTGGGATATAGATAGATAGTGACAAAACCTATGGATAGGCTGAATATATATATATATATATATAATATATATATATATATATATATATATATAAGACCCATGCACTTACTTTTTTATTAGGTGAGGGTCTTGGGATGAGTGTGACTTAATGGGGTTTTGAATTCCCCCCTCTTGTCTGATCTAATTCCATATCCGTTATCAATTCCCTACTTATCTAATTTACTATTTGAATTTTAGTCGTTTCCGGGTGTAAAACCTGAAAAACACCGGACGAAAGGGCCCTTGTTTTATATTAATTTACAACTTTTTTTCTTTCTATTCCTCCTTTTTGTCTCCTACTCATTATCATTATGTAGATCGCTCTACATAATAACCTTAAATATATTCTATAAATTAGCTTATATCAACAATTGATGTAGGAAGCGCGTGGTGTAATGGTTAAAGTCATGGGAAATGGACTCGTCGCCCCAAGTTCAAATCCTGGACGTGGTAATTGCATTTCACTTAGCGCTAATACCCTTGGGAAAGGTATGAATCCTACTCCCCCTCCAGCTATGGGTAAATAGCAGGGCAGACTGGGTTCTTTAACCATGGCTAGGTAACCAGTCTAGGAGAAGGAAAACTCTGAATTCAAACCTGTTGAACTCCGCTTAAGAAATTGACCTTGTGTCGTATCCTGCTCGTGCGGAGGGGTTGGTAAATATATATATCAACAATTGATAGAGAGAGAGAGAGAGAGAGAGAGAGATAGAGAGGTAGAGATGGAGATACATAGATAGATAGGGATATACTTATTGATATTTACAGATTGTCATAAACAGTATTAGACAGTATGAGATAGGCCGACAGGCATATCGACCATTGATAGTGAGATCTATTCTCACTGGGTGCCATGAATCTTTGTACTTTGCGATAACCAAACTTACGCTTCGCAAATGACCCTGTCCGCCATTTTACTATATGCATTTTTCATTCATTAATTCTTCTCCATCTTTTTTTTTTTTTTGTTTTCTTTATCGGTTGTTCGGTGTCTATAGAGAGGCTGGCTTTTGAAGAGTCGCCATTCTTCGATCGGTCTCGCGCAACGGTAGCTATTTGCATAAACACAGAATTCGTTACGACAAATATGAATTAAACCACACTTGAGAAAAGTATCTCAATTATTTCACGGCCTCTCTGGGTTGGTTGTATGTAATGATCGACTATATTAGAGATTTCTTTTTTGGTCTTTTTCTTTTTGTTCCTTGTTCGAAATACCCCCGAACACACGGCTGATAACAACAACAAAAAAGAAGAAGCCGAATAAATACCGAAAGAATGATGCAAAGATAAGAATAGAAATTAACTAGTCGGGAGTGATAAGCTCTGATCAACAATGTCTGATCTGGGTAACGAGCTAGCGAGAGAGAGAGTGTGTGTGTTGTGAGAGAGAGGGAAAGAGAGAGAGAGAGAGGGGGAGAGAAAGAGCTCTGATCGACAATGTCTGATCTGGGTAACGAGCTAGAGAGAGAGAGAGAGGGGCGGGGGGAGAGAGGAAAAGGGGGGAGAGAGAAAGAGCTCTGATCGACAATGTGTGATCTGGGTAACGAGCTAGCGAGAGAGAGAGAGAGAGAGAGAAAGAGAGAGAGAGAGAAGAGAGAGAAGGGGAGATCAAAGAAAAAAGCTCTGATCGTAAATGTCTGATCTCGTAACGAGCTAGCGAGAGAGACGAGAGAGAGGAGAGCAGAGAGAGAAGAGGAGAGAGAGAGAGAGAGAGAGAGAGTTAATCAAGAAAGAGCTTCTGATCGTAAAATTCTGATCTGGTTAGAGAGAGAAAGAGAGAGATAGAGAGAGAGGGGGAGAGAGAGGGAGGAGTAAAATCAAGAAAAAAACTCGGATCGTAAAATGTCTGATCTGCTTAACGAGCTAGTGCGAGAGAGAGAGAGAGAGAGAGAGAGAGAGAGAAAGAGAGGGAGAGAAAGAGAGAGAGAGAGAGAAAGGGCGAGCAAGAGAGAGAGACAGAGAACAGAGAAGAGAGAGAGAGAGAAAGAGAGAGAAAGAGAAAGAGAAAAGCAGAAGAGAGAGAGAGATGAGAGAGAGAGAGAAGAAGAGAGAGAGAGAGAAGAGAGAGAAGAGGGAGTTATCAAAGAAAAGCTCGGATCATAAAATTCTGATCTGGGTAACGAGCTACGGAGAGAAAGAGAGAAAAAGAACGAGCAAGTGGAGCATAGAAAGAGGAGAGAGAGAGAGAGAGAGGAGAGAGAGGGGGTGAAGAGTGAGTAAACACTGACAGGGAATAGCAAGATAGATAGATAGATAGATAAGAGAGAGAGAGAGAAGAGAGAGAGAGAGGGGGTGAGCGAGAGAGATTTAGTGAACACTGACAGGGAGATAGCAAGATAGATTGAGAGAGAAGAGAGATATGGGGGAAAGAGAGAATAAGCGATATATATATAGAAGAGAGGAGGGTGAGATTTGAGAAGAGAGAGAGAGAGAAGTGTGTGTGCGTGTGTGTGTGTGTGTGCAATAGAGAGAAGAGAGAGAGAGAGAGAGAAGAGAGAAAAGAGAGAGAGAAGCAGTAATTCCTGTATTGATAAAGCGTCTGCTTGTCTCCTAGTATGGAGATATTTCTCCATGCGCTGACTAATATAGTCCAATCAGTCGAGAAAAAGAGGAGAGAAAAAGAGAATAACAAAAAGAAAAAAGAAAAAAAAAAGAGAGAAGCAGATAGTGAGGGCAAGAGAAACGACCGATCGCATGATTACTCGAGTGAGACAGAGATCCGTTCATGACAGATCCGGCCATTAACGATCTGGAACATCAAAATTTGTGATTGGTCTGATTACGCTTTTCGGTGAAAGTCTTTTTAACTCGACGATACTCCTCTCTCTAGCACTTCCGCCTGACTGGGACCTTCGACATGGCCGAGATAGTTGGGTATTCGCAGACACAGAGCGCCAAGAGTTTTAAGCCTTTGTATTCTTCTCTGAGCTAACATATTGTCCATTATTTTCGAGGTCGATGTTCTAGACTAGCTAAAAAGCGAGCAGTTACAATCCAATCAATCGGCTGGTCACGTCATTCTAGCACCTATATAATTGTTCAACTCTTGTCGTTGTTCTAGTCTAGCTAAAAGTGAGCATTTTCACAGCTTGTTTCGAAGCCCCTCCAATCGATTGGCTGGTCATGTCAAGCCCTAGCAGCTATATGATTGTCCCACTTCTTTCGTTGTCCTGCCCAGCTCAAAGTGAGAATTTCAAACGTTAGTTTAAAGGCCCACTCCAATCAATCGGCTGGTCACGTCAACACCCTAGCACCTATATAATTGTTTCCACTATGCCGTTTTCCTAGACTAGCTAAAAAGCGAGCATTTCAAACGTTGGTTTAGAAGGCCCCTCCAATCATTCGGCTGGTCACGTCAGCCGTACTAGCCGTTGTCCTAGACTAGTTAAAAAGCATCCCCTGCACCTATATAATTGTTCCACTATGCGTTGTCCTAGACTAGTTAAAAAGCGATCATTACAAATGTTGGTTTAGGCCTAGACTCGATCACAAATGTTGCCCCCAATCAAGCACCTATATAATTGTTCCACTCTTGTCTTTTTCTAGGCAAGTTAAAAAGCGAGCATTTCAAACGTTGGTTTAGAAGGCCCGTCCAATCAATCAGCTGGACATGTCAAGCCCTAGAATGTATATGATTTTCCCACACGTATTTCACGAATGACCACCCCCGACCCTTTTATTATATTTGTGATAAAGAAGGTGGCTTAAACTCGTAGTTGCGTATTTGCAGCCAGTGATCAGTCTTTGAATTTTTTTTCTGAACTAACATATTCTCCATTATTATCAAGGTAGTTGTTCTAGACTTGCTAAAAAGCGAGCATTTCAAATTTTGGTTTAGAGGCCATCCATTCAATTGGATTCAGCCCTTTTTATTATATATGTTCTAGAAGGCGCTGACTGATGTTAGATATTAGAAAGTACCTAACTGATGTTAATTTTTATTCAATCGAGTGGGGGGGGGTAGATGTGTTTTGTAAAATAGGGATTTGACATTTATGCAGTGCCTAGTTTAAAATGTATTAAAAATAAATTACATGTTTAATGTGTAAAGAAAAAAAAGAAGTGCATATAGCATAAATACCCCCTAGCCTCCTGCCCTAACACAATAAGACGTACCTTCAAAAAATTTCGATAAGTAAATGTTAAGATTTTAACACCCCCCCCACTAAATTAAAAATATTTTTAGCGGTTTGAAGGTGATAAAAGGTAACCCACCCCCAGGTTTTTATCAACAAGTAAATGCAAATATTGTTTTTCCATTTTATTCAAAACAGTAAAAAAATTTTTTTTAAAGTAAAGATGACCGAGTTTCGAAAATATTGTTTAATATATTTCATACTTAAAAAATCCAATATAAATATATTTACTTGTCGAGAAAGACGGGGGGGGGGGGAGAAATACATTACCCACCCAAGAAAACGCCTTAAAAAAGAAAAAAAAGGGGAGTTGAATAGTATCATGGGCTGGATTTTCAGCAAACAGTGTTTGTTTGTTTTTTTAGTGAAAAGAAAAAACTTTGGTTCGGACAACAGAGCTCGACCAACACAGTAATAACGAACTACAAACACTTTTACCAAAAAGAACAAAAAAGAAAAAAAGAAAAAATAAATAAAAGAGAAAAAGAACAACTACTAGTTAGGTACTTTCAGCCAAAGTGTGGCAAGAGTCTCCTAAGCGTCCTAGCCTTGTTCTAGATCTAAAAAAAAAAAAAAATACAACCAGTCTATAAACCCCTTAATCGGGAAACTAACAATTCTATTATTAAATTAATTAGGAAACTAATAAAATTTTATTTTATTTGTTTTTGTTCCATGTACTTGCCTAATCTCTGTGGTTAGTGCTGTACTTTATAGATCATTAACTTTATTTTGCTTTTTTTTTTTTCTTACAAAGATCATTTGTAAAACACTGAACGAAGCAAAGTGCAGTGTCACTTGGGAAAAAGTTAGGAATTGTGTTTTTTTCTATTTTATTTCTTCTTTTTTCTTCTTCTTTTTTTTTTTTTTTTTTTTTGACTATTTCCGCTGCCTCAATTATCAGTGGAGCTACTTGATCATTTATCGCTCGTAAATGTTTAAATTTAGTGATCGTCAAGAATCGATAATTTCAAAAGTGAGATAGCGATGAAAAGACTAATTTTTCAAAACGCCCCAGCGACAAATAATCGAACGTTGCGATTCCGTTGATTTGAAAGACGCTGATTACGAATAATAAATCAGCAAAAACAAAGACAGACCACGAGTCAATGGGGGTATTGTACGATAAAAAAACAAACTTATCTAGCGTTGGGGGTTACATAAAATGTAATATCTACTTCTTTATATAGGGTTACCGTTCTAGGAAATAGACATTACGAGTTCAAATACTGGACGAACTTGTTTCAATTTAACATAGCGCTAATACGCTGGGGAAAGTTTTGAATCCAACTATTCTCCCTACAGCTATTGGTAAATAGTGTTGCAGGATGGGTATATTCCTGACTTTTGTGAGCTAGAACTGCTAATGGAAGGGGGAGGAATAAATAACAAAGGCTTAAAAAGATAGTGATGACCCAAAAGAGGAGAGCGATGGTTTGACCGTAGCGTAACCTCGAACGGAGAATTGACCGCAAGCGGAAGTCGGGTGTTGACCGGAAGTCACGTGGTGACGTGGGGGAAAAAAGAAAGGGTTCGTCCTCTTTTTGCCGGCGTCGGTCGTAGGGCACGGACCTTATGAGAGCCCAGTAATCTAGTAGTGTTCTCTCTCTCTCTTTCTCTCTGCCTTTCCTCCCCTCTGGTAGAAGCCCACTATACGAGCACGAGAATAAAGGCTGGCAGTTGTGACGACATGTTTCTCGTGTTATGATTTTTATCGGCACCATTTCAGCACGGTGACTTTTGGGGTTTTAGTACCAAGAAAGAAAAAAAGGACTACGGTACATGTATCGTTTTAGTGCAGTGAATATTACAACGTAACAAATAGTAGGGCAGACTGGGCTGTTTAAAATTGGTTAGACAACCAGTCTAGGAGAAGGAAAACTTAATTCACACCTGTTAATCTCCGCTTAAGAAATTGACGTCTCATCAAATCTTGCTTGTGCGGAGGTGTTAGTATATATATATATATATAATATTATATAGTGTGTGTGTGTGTGTGTGTGTGTGTGTGTTGGTTGGCATCCTTCCGTCTACGAGAGACGATGGAGTAATGTAAATGTTCTTGTTTGTTTTTGTTTTTTTTAATTTGAACTACATAGTTTCGGTGGGTCCATATGAAGGATAAACTGTTACCCATGCAGCAAGTCCCCCCTCTCCACACTGCGCAGTTTGGCAACGGTAATGTCGCAGGAGTTGATGGATAATACTGGATTTCAGCATTACACTCCCTTAGGGACTCCAGTCCTGAGTATATAATATATATATATATATATATATATATATATATATATATATATGTATGTGTGTGTGTGTGGTGTGTGTGTGTATTCTGGGTGGTGGTAAACTTGTCTTTATTTTAATAACACTACGCCATGTAAAATGTCTGGTTGATGAGGCTAGTTTACTTTCTTTGTTTAATGGCATATCAAAGTTCATCCTAGTGTAGAAGAATAGTAATGGTACTATTTAAGTTATGAACACCTAACAAAATAGACTTAAAACAAATATAGAGTTACTTCCCTTTGATTTGACAAAACGTTTCTTTATATTTGAATATTATTGAACACCGAGCGTTCAGAAATCCTGGTTAATCTCACTTGAGAGTCAGATGAATTTTCTACTCTGTGTTTTAATAAATCCTTTGTTGATTTTATAACAACCAGGTATTGCATTATCATTCCTATTGTAACGTAGCGCCTTTGCTTTCACGGCACTAAATAGACATATGTTACGTTACGGGTTTTTCACCGTTGCTAAATCGTATACTTGTGCGGTCGTGTATCAGGGGTTGACTACGCTCCTTTGTTTACAACTCCACGCAGAATCTCTAGTAGTCAGTCTTCAAGCCCCAAAATTCTTCCACACTTCTTTCGTTTATGGTCAAGGGAGTATCACCTTACGCACGCCACGTGCCTTTCGTTTATCGTCCTCAGCAAAATGGTATCACGTTTCACGACCGTTGGTTTTTAGTCACGGTCAATTTGGCTTTCTCCACGGGTGTCTAGTGGTCATTCCATTCACGATACTATCATAGTATATTTACTCTTTGTTTGGGTAGAGATTCCATTCATAAAAAGATACGATAATACCGTATTTATTTTTCAGAAGTTTATTGTATTAAAAACTTCAATGCACTTTTTGAGAGAGAGAGAGAGAGTCCCTAATAAACTCTGTCTTGACAAGAGGTGTATTTTAACTGGATTCAACTTCGGGTTTAGTTCTTAGTAAACTTCTCGGTGACAAGCTCTTCTTAACAGTAACAGGCCGTCCTTATCGTCTTCAGCGACAACAGTTTGCCAAACTCCGTACGGCCTCGACTAACCCTCGATCACTGCCTCTCCAGCCGACTCCTCTAGCTGACTCTAACTGACTGCCTGCCTATCTACTGGTATGGGTCTCTTTATATAGTATGTCAAAAGAATCTTCCAGAAGGATCTTTTCTGGAACCATCCAGAAAGAAAAGAATCTTCGAAAAGTTCCAAATCATTCTGGTCAAATAGAGTTCACGGCCTTTTAGATCAAAGGACCATTGGTCGTCGAAAAGACTGGATTTTCCTTAACACCCGTCATTGTGTCGCCAATATCTCGTTAAAAGATTTTATTTCTTTTTCGGCCGATTCTACAAAGGCCACCCAAGTAAATATCAGAGGATTGGAAATGCATTTTTGTTTTAAGGTTTCTCCGAGTCTGGCCCAAGGCCACAAATATGGGTGCTGGGACGGCCATTATGTAACACTATCCTCCATATAATTTATCTGTGTGTTTAAAAACATTACAATTTAACCATACCTTTCCTAAGAGTATTAGTCTGAAAATGAACGTGATAGCACGAATGTAGTTCGAACTCGCTTACTACTGTATACCAGTCCAGTACGTTAGCCACTACGCCAGTGGAATTTGTGTAGATCATTTGTGATAAATGAATTGGCAGTTTGCTTGAATTTAAGACGGTAGATTCAGAATAGAATATTTACTAATGCACTTCTTATAAAGATTTCCTTTTCAATCATAATCAAATTGATTCTAATTATAGAGAGCGGATTCAAGGCCTTTATTCAATAGTTTGAATGTATCTATTAAGAATCTAAGTTTACTAAAGGTAATTACTCGTTTGTATGGCCAACCTGTTGGCTAGGAATAAAACAGGCTGACTGTATCCCCTGCACAGAGGTAAGAAACCTCGCAAAAAGGGGTGCGCTGGGTATAATAGTAAATTGCATCTGATGGTGAGGCGCCAGTTCTTGAGATCAGGAGAGTGTGAAGTACATCTTCATTGCCATTACTCCCAGGTCGACAATGCCTCGGAGTAGTTGTAACTGTTATTTTCCAATCTGTGGGTCTGTTGTTAACAATTATCAATAGCTCATTTGGTGAGTAGAGTGGTGGGGAAATTTTTTGGTATTATTGTACTCAATAACAATGATAGAGCAATGATATATATATATATATATATATATATATATATATATATATATTAATATTGAATGTATATATTGCATGCCAGTGTGTCTTTCTGATGAACGAAAAGAAAGTATAAAACCTTTTTTTTTTGCATTCATCAAACAGATGAATACCGAAAAAAGGGATGAATCCCATAGACACAGAATTACTTCCATGAAATAAATACCTAAATTAATATATATATATATATATATATATATATATATATATATATATATATATATATATATATAGTATGTGTGTGTGTGTGTGTGTGTGTGTGTGTGTGTGTGTATACTCAAACACACGCGTAGATACACACTATATATATATGTTTATATATATATATATTTACGTTTATATATATATATATATATATATATATATATATATAATATATATATATATATATATACTCAAACACATACGTAGACACACATTATATATATATATATATATATATATATATATATATCTTATATATATATGTGTGTGTGTGTGTGTGTGAGTGTGTGTGTGTGTGTGTGTGTGTGTGTAATAGAATAAATAAGGTGACTTTGATTGGTTTGTTTCCATTGAAAACATTGTAAACAAACCGATCAAAATCACCTTATTATTCTATGATAAACCTTTACTTTTCCTTTATATACACAAAGGCTCTGAAGAAGATCTACTAAACAAATTAAAACACTGCAGCGTTGGAGGAATAAATATCATTCATTTTATTTGAACATGTGTTTTTTCAAATTTTTCACTATATTACATACCGTCGGATTCACTTCCACTTTCACTTTCCAATTTATATATATATATATATATATATATATATATACTGAAACACACATAGACGCACGCTATATATATATATATATATATATATATATATAGATGTTTGGTACATGCAAATTTGTAAACTACTAAAAGTAGAGGAATCATATGTAAAATGGGGAGGTAATATTTTATTATGAATTAAAATAATAAAATAAAAGGTGATACGAAGGCCTTTTCGACCGGTACTTTTTCAAGTATACACACCGGTTGACAATTAAAAGTCAGAAATGTAAAGAATTTGTAAAGAACGAATGGGGTAAACCAGAGAGTGGAGGGGGGGACAAAAAAAGGAAAATGGGGAAAGAGGGGTATGTGTGTGTGCCCTAGGTTAAACCAGGGTTATGTTATGTTATGCCTCCCAACAGATAAATGGAGTGTCTCGGTGTTTGTCTGCACAGAGTAGGTCTAAGAAAAGAAATACTAACAGCCTCAAGGACTGCTAGATG
>CM042170.1:71059417-71079417 GCA_023376005.1 Doryteuthis pealeii | reverse complement strand
ATCTCATTAGCAACCAAATAATCCAACGACAGAATGTATGTTCACACATGCATACTAAGCCGCTCTTTGATTGGTTGCTAAGTAACATCACTTGTTCAAACGACTCTTGATTTAAAAAAAAAAAGAACCATATATATATATATATATATATATATATATATATATATATATATAATATTATTATAATGGAGATTGTGTGTTTTTCTGTCTGTAACCGAAACTATATTACTAATCGAGTCACAATTCACATAGTTATTTACATCACATTCTCCATGAATTTATTCATATTTAAACCTCAATTATTAATAAAATAGTTTTACATTATTAATACTGTTGACCATATCTACATAGTATTTACCGCATACCCCACTTGTACGGGTCAGGCACAAAGTACCATCACAGGTGAAAAATTGCATGGGGGGCGCCTCAGGCACTGGGCAATTAAATCAAGGGGGCAGGTGTAGGATATCGACGCCGTTAATTATATCAATGGTCCAGAAAGCCACTGTTGAGCAATTGGCGGTTTACAGTGTGAATGGGAAGCTAATTTGCATATTGATATTAAAAATTTGATTTTAATAAATATGTGCTCAGTATAATTGATT
This sequence comes from Doryteuthis pealeii, assembly GCA_023376005.1. Taxonomy (NCBI): domain Eukaryota; kingdom Metazoa; phylum Mollusca; class Cephalopoda; order Myopsida; family Loliginidae; genus Doryteuthis; species Doryteuthis pealeii. The sequence goes on along the minus strand of CM042170.1, from coordinate 71,078,812 downwards.
TCTTATTGTTTGGTTTTATCTTAATGAATATGAGCAAAAATCTCTCCAATAGATCTTAAAAGAAATCCATTAACAATATTAACAGTAATTCTATTCTTTACTTCCTAATTTAACTAAATAGTTAAATTATGAAAATTTAGCAATGAAAGACAGGAGTGAAGAAAAAGCAAGTTTTAGTTGTTCTCCTTCTGTTTCAAGTCTTTTTATCGGCATCTTATTTAGTTTCATTAGCCTTTCTAAGTTAACATATTTTATTACATTAAAACTTAAATACCTGCACCCGGAGGGTGCATATATTTGCTAGTATATATATATATATATATATATATATATATATATATATATATATATAGTGTGGTGGGATTGTCACTGTTTCAGCTTTTACTGGAACGGTGTGTCAAACGCAGTATTATTGATAGAGTGCTCAATATAAAATAGAGCTGTTATATGATAATTTGTCACCAAATAAATAGATATGTAAATCCTTTATATATATATATATATATATATATATATATATATATATATATATATATATATATAACTTTCGAAGAAAGAAAAAACATAACAAACCGACATTCCGTAATGAATTTATTTTGACCAAAGCCTCAATTTTTTTAAATGCTTAGATTTAAAAAGAAAATTACTTTTCTTTTAAATTAAAAAAAAAGTTTTTAAAAAACGGTTTGTTAAGTTTTTTTCTTTCTTTGAAAGTTAAATATTGCTCTGTATTTAATCTAATTTATTGATTATTATACATTGAGCTCTCTTTGGGGATTTATAAAAATCATTGTATGAATATATCTTAGCACCTACAGGAGCATACAGTATCGTTATAAAGTAAGATTTTGAAGATACCAAATAGAATCATCCATTACTACCAGTAATTTGGATACATTATATATATATATATATATATATATTATATATATATATATATATATATATATATATCCTGGCTGTCAACTTGTGCTCCAGTAAGACCGTTTCATAGTTGAGTGCCAGTAGCATTTGACAATATCCTTGTGTTTTCTCAGACGACTCCCCAGGCCGACTCCTACTTCGAATGGTATTAGCTTTACGTGGAATTCAAGCAGCTTTGACCAGCCAAAAGAGGAGAGATACACATTTTCCTTATGGTGAAACCTAATCCTTTTATCATATGGTGCTAAAAGGTGTGGCGTGGAGGTGTCAGCCTTCAATGTCCTGAAGTATGAAGGTTAGAAGCTCTAACTGATGGTGAGGGTTCAGCCTGGTAGGTGCTGGGAAATGCGGAGCAACCGTTCAGGCGCATTGGTCTCAGGTCTACTTGACCGCCGCGGAGTGGTAGTGACGCCCTGTTAGTACCATCTATTGGGTGTAAATAGAACAGAAATGGTGGTTGTGGTGATGGTTTGGTTTTGTTTGTTTTACGGCATATCAGACCTCCAGTGGGGTCATTTATGCTTCGGAATAAGTGTTGAAATGAATCGTCTTTAATGGATGGACTCAATTTTTATTATAAATACTTTTTCTATTTAACCCAGAGATGGGGAACTATAACAGGTACTAACCTGACGGTCAGAGGTGGAACAGGGAGCAATGGTCCGATGAAGGTGGGTGTTCCACATTGCCCGCAAACGCCCAAAACTGAGAACCTCACTGCATCAAGATAGTAGTGTTAAGGCGTCAAATTCCCAGGACACTGTTAAGACCCCAGCCACCACCTTCTATGCATCCGTAATGATATAAAAGGGCTTAGAGCTTGCCATAAGGCAAATAGGGTTGGGGGCAAGTCAATATAGGCCTAGGGCTTGGGCGAGAGAGAACAGAGATAAATCAAAAAATAATGAGGATAGAATAAAATAGATGACAATAGACTGATACAAAACGACACAACACACACACACACACACACACATATAATTATTATATATATATATATATTATATACAATTAATTAATATATTTCTTGATTATTTATGTAGATTGAGATGAGATATAGAGAGATATGTTGAGAGATGTATTATGATATATACTGTATATGTATGTATAGTTAGATATGATATGAGTACTAGAGGCTGAATTGATATGATAATGATAGAACAGAGATAAATGAATAATTACATTGAAGATAGATAAATATGAGAAGATATAGATCACACACACAGCCACCACACGACACACACACACATATATATTATTAATTTATATGTATATATATATATGTATGAGAGGAGAGATTTAGATAGATAGATAGATGAAGATAGACGCCAGGAATATCATAGTGCAAGCTGATTAGGTCAATGATAGTGGGATAGGATTAGTTAGAGATATAATATATAGTGGGAAATAGACGAAATGTAACGATTAGAGTAGATAGATAGATAGTATAGATATGGAATAGACTGAGATGAGATACGATTGACAGATAAGATGTTATGTTCTAAGCAGTACTGAAGATAGTAGATAGATAGATGTAGAAGAAAGATTAGTTGGAATAAATAAGTTATAATATCATATATTAAATAGTATAGCTATATATTATAATATATAGTATATATAGGTAAATAGGTCGTCGTGGTGGCCTGAAATGTCGGTATGTCAGTCAGTTCAGGAGGGATCTATCCCTTTTTCACGTTAGCGCTAGGACCATAGGAGATCGTTTTTGCGTCTGAGGTGTAGCGCAAACACCTATACATCTAGCTGCTCTGTATTTACCGCACAGATCACTGGTGTGGCTACTCATACGCAGAGTTGTAGGAGGGGCAGGTATGAGCTAGGGAACCTTGTTGTTGTAGAGCGCGAACGCTTCTATGCCGACTGAGCTAAATCTCCCGGGCCGTATATATATATATATAATCACTATATATAGTATATATATATAATTTGTGAAATTAGGTCTGAATGTGAGTTAGATAGCATAATAGAACAGCTGAGATAGATAGATTAGGATAGATAGATAAGTGTAGATAGATAATATTGGAGAGACAGAATAAATAAAAAATAATGAGTATATGTAAATGATGTACTATAGACCTCACACAAACATTCACACACACATCACCAGAGCTAAGCACAACACACATACAAACATCACAATACTATATATCATTATATATATATATTATATATATATATATATATATAGTATAGATAGAAAGATAGATAGATAGATAAGATATAGACTGACAGGAATAGATAGTGCAACCAGGCTGACACAATCGCACTAGACAGAAATCATTATTTCTCGGTTAATGGTTAAAGCCAGTAGTTAAATTCTATGAGTCTATTCACATAGATACAAATGTAAATGTAAATGTTAATTCGCTTCTACAACCCATTTCTTTTTCTGGTTTTCGACTCAAATGAAACTGCTCATGGCTGCCTCAAAACTATAACCCCCACAAAAAATGCGGAATGGTTTACAGCAAAAAAAAATAAAAAAAGACATTCCCACAAACACCCAAAGTGACTTAACGTCGCTCCATTTACTTGGAAAACAGCCATTTAAATAGAATAGTAAAGAGTAAGATGAAGATAGGTTCGATGTAAGTAACTGTCCAACTTGGAGAAAGTGAATCGCGCTGTTTTTAAGAGTGGCCAAGAAAAAAAGTAAGAGAAGAAAATAAGAAAGAAAAAAAAAAGAAAAGGAAGAAAAAAAAGGTGGAAAAAAAGAAGAAGAAAAAATGAACGGAACGAAAATCTCTCCAATAATCCTTTGTGAAATTAAACTTCTTTTCTATTCTTTTCTTTTTATATATCAATTTTTTTTATTCGTTTATTTTATTCATTCTTATATTATTCCTTATTTTTCGTCTTTTATTTATATTTTTTATTCATATTTTTTATTTTTATTTCCTATATTTTTCTTTTATTTTATCATTTTTTAAATTTTCTTTATTTTGTTTTATTTTTATATTTTTTCTTATATTTATTTTCATTTTTTTTAGTCCTTAAGAGTTTTTTTATTTTTTAATCAGATTTTAGTATTTTATTCTTTACTTTATTTTTTTATTTACATCATTATTTCTATTTCTTATTTTTATTTCTTATTTTTATTTTCATTTTCTTTATTTTTGTTTTTATTTTCTATTTTCTTTATTTTCATTTTCTTATTTTGTTATTTATTTACATTTTTTTTGTCCATACGAGATTTATTCTTTTTTTTATTTTTTATCAGATTGTTTTGAATTATTGTCCTTTTTTCGTGTTTGTGTAGTTGTACCCGATATCTACATAAACTTCGCACAAAACTTTTTCACTTCGATTTCTTAGTTGTTGAGAACTTTCTTTCTGATTGTCTTCCACTTTTTTTTTTATTGTTTATTTTTGTTTTTCAATTTACTTTCGTTTCTGCGATCAGTAACTGTTTGGAGATTGACTGCAGAAGAAATTGGTCAGATTGTTTCTTTATACAACAGATTACACAGAGCTCGAATAAAACTCCTCCCCCCCCCACCAAAAAAAACCAACACAAATAACAACAAATAGACTCCTTATTTGTTGCTTGCACCCACAGAAAGGATTCTGATTTGAAGGAAATAATCTCTATCGGGATTATTTTCCATTAATAATATATATATAATATATATATATATATATATATATATAATATATATATAAGGTGTATCATAAAAGTATCGAGATTGAAGACTGTATTTACTAAGATAAAAATGAACAATGAATGGAACGTTCATTTCTTCAGAATACAAGATGTGTCAAGAAGTACCTTCAACTCTGATACTTTTGACACACATTCTATTATAATATATATATTATATATAATATAAATATATATATATTATATATATATTACTGTTTAGTTTAATGACCCAAATGTTATATGAAAACTATTCCTTAGTTTTGGGATTGATACGTTGAAAAAAAATCCATTGATGTGATTGTTCTAATAAGTGTAATTTCAATTAACGGAAAAAACTAAAACCGCCTCTTAACTTTTTTATTTCTGCCTGACACTTTCACTCCATTTCTCTGTCCCTCTTCTCTCTCTCTCTCTCTCTCTCTCTCCATCTCTTACTATATATATATATATATAATATATATAATTATATAATATATATTGATTACCCCTTTGTTATATTGCTAGTTTATCTATTAGGTAAAAAAAGTTGATAGAGAAGTTGAAACAGATTCCGTAATCGTTAAGTTTCAGTGGCCAGACAGCCCGTAGTCTCAATAAATTAAGCTCCATCTAAATTAGCTCAAACGTTCTCTTGACAAAAATCTTACAAAATGATTTCAATGTTTTTTAAATTTCAACGGCCGTACACACACACACACGACATATATATATATATATATAATATATATATATATATATATATATATATATGTGTGTGTGTGTGTGTGTGTGTGTGTGTGTACATATATATATTTACCAACACACTCCACAGGAGCAACATGCGACACAAGGTCAATTTCTTTAACAGCGAGTTTAATAGTTTGAATTCAGAGTTTTCCTTCTCCTAGACTGGTTCCTAACCAGTCTGCCCTACTAATTACCTAATAGCTAGTGGGAGAATAAATTCATACCTTTCTCCAAGGGTATTAGCACCATAGAAATTCCAAACAAACTCGTCGANGAATTTTATATAATATATACTATATATATAATATATATATTATATATATATATATATATATATAATATGCTAAGTCTCTTTGGGTAAGGTTTTGGGGCCTTGTTCGAAGAGAATCCTCTAAAGTCTATCTCTCAGAAAATATAATTTTGGAAGGATATATATATTTATATATATATATATATATATATATTATATATATAATATATATATATATATATGTGTGTGTGTGTGTGTGTGTGTGTGTGTGTGTGTTTGTGTGTTTGTACGATGGACGCAGCGTTCTGACTCTCGAACCATCATAAATAATTATTTTAACTCAATAATTTCCGTCGGTTTTTTTTTATTTTTTTTATTTTCATCCTATAAATGGCGATTTAGATAAATTTTACTGACATTGTTTCAGGATAATGTTGCATAAAGAAAAAAAAATAACGAAACTAGTTTATTTCGGGTTCTACGAAAAACTTTCCCGAAAAAAAAAGCGAATCCTTTTAATAACATGCCTCAGAAGATTAGATTCCCGGATAAATAATAATAAAATAATCTTTAAAAATCTAAAATATGTTTTACTTCCGTTTTCTAAAACTTTTTTTTTCAGCCCAACAACTAAATTTTGCCTGTATTTTTTTATACTAGTACAAAATAAAAAACGCTCTCCGGGGATGTAAAAATAGATTTTTAAACATATTGCCTGAGGGGTGGGAGTTAAAAAATTCAATGTCAGAGTTTGTACCCTAAGTAAGTAAATCATCAAATTCATAAAGGATTAAAAAATAAAACAATTTGAAATGTAAACTTAATAAATGTATTAAATAAACAAACTATATATAGATATATAAAATCAGTCATGTATTTATTAAAAGTTTGTTTTAAAAAACAATGAGGACTGTCTAATGTTGCATGTTAATTTTTGAGTGTATTTATTCTGTGTTATACGATTTCGGTAATGTGACGTAAGAAGTGACGTAATTTTTGTAACAGACAAAAACCGGAAGCGAATCTCACATTATTAATAGACTAGAAAATAAAAAGACGGCCTCTGGCGATGTGTAAAAATAATTTTTTTGAAAGATATTGCCTGAGGGGTGGGAGTTAAAAATTCAATGTCAGCGAGTTTGTACCCTAAGTAATAAAATCATCAAATTCATTAAAGGATTAAAAAATAAAACAATTTGAAATGTAAACTTTAAATATCTATTAAATAAAACAAACTATATATAGATATATAATACCAGTCATGTATTTATTAAAACTTTTTAAAAAACAACGAGGACTGTCTAATATTGCATGTTCAAATTTTGAGTGTATTTATTCTAAGTTACGACGATTTTGTCATAATGTGACGTAAGCAGTGACGTAACTTTTGTTACAGAAAAAACCGGAAGCGAATCTTCCATTATTAATAGATTTGTTATGTACGACCTCGTTTAAAGTCACCAAACCACTTCTTAGTCGTTGTTTCCGACGAAGCAGAGTCCGAATAACAATTACGAAGCCATTGCTTTGCTTGAACTGTATTTTTCCCATCAGAAAGCAATGCTTTATCAACACATGAAATTCAGATCTTTCAATTGTTTTGAAAAATTTGCAACAATAGCTTTACTTAGATAACTGTAATGTGTAAACTAATAATCTGATTGGGCTCAACTTTTGACACGTGTCATTTGAAGGTTATACTTTTATAAAATCATATGGATTTTTTTATTAGTGGCCATCTATATGTCAGGCTTGGGACTTGTTGAGTGATGTGTTGTCTGTATGTATCCAACTGCTCGACAAGGTCAATTTTTGTAAGAGGGGTTGAATTCAGTGTTTTCCTTCTAGACTGGTTGAAGAGGATACTGTTACGTTTTTAATGGCCATTCCTTGGCCTTAAAGCAGGAGCGCTTATCCAGTGGAATTGGATCCTTGATAAAGAGTCCCTCGATAATGAATCTTTTGGTTCCTCTGATAAAAGAGTTCTCAGTTCTTGGTAAGGAGTCCTTCGATAATAAATCCTTTGGTTCTCTGGTAAAGAGTCCTTTGTTTCTGGTAAAGAGTCCCTTCGATAATTAATCCTTTGGTTCCACTGGTAAAGAGTCTTTCGATAAAGGTCCTTCGGTTACCTCTGATAAAGAGTTCTCAGTTCTTTCCTGAGTATTGGTAAAGTTCCGGCAATTCTATGTTCCGTCTTCAGTGAAAGCGTATTTGTAATTATGACCAGGGGAGGGGGGGGGGGTTAAATAGTATGGTCTTCCACGCAGTAATGCTTAGTGAATTGGCTACAGGAGTCAATCAACGTGTCCTTGGCAGTCTATAAAATCCTGGTGGGGAACTAGAGCAATCTTACATATCAATTGTCTCTTTAACTTATCAGTGAGATATGTGAAGAGTTCTGCTCCAATTCCCCACCTGAATTTATAGACTAGCTGAGGTAACGTGGTTTGTTCCTCCGGCCAATCAACAACCATAATGTGTGGCTTATTCACTACTTAAACACTGATACTTGCAATCGTTGAGGAGGAACTTACGACCATTGAGGAAGGAACTGAGGACTCTTTACCAAGAAAAACCAAATGATTCATTATGAGAGGCTCTTTACCAAGGATCCAATTCACTAGACAAGTGCTCTTGCTTAAGGCCTACAGTTGGACACAAGTGATTGTAATATTTTGTAGGGTCCCTGTATATACTGATTTATTTTAGTTTATGCACTATAGAATAACCCACATGAACTTTGTTATCTATGATATCACTAAATTTTAGTCTTGTTTCATTGATATTTATTAATGTGAACTCGACGCCGATTCGACGTTTGAATATTACCGATCGAAATATACAGATTAAAAATGTAATTTATTAGGTTGGCGTAGATATAACTTTTTTTAATATTTTTTTATAAAGTTTCATACCTATCTTGAAATATACTATCAGTTGGTTAGATTTGTTTAACGGAATATCAACTCCTCGTGGGTTATTTAATGCCGACAATTTTATTTGACAGACTGTTGATAATGTGGACATCTGATTTCTCTGATAAAATAAAGCAGAATTTCTTCCAAGTGGTAGCTGCATTAGTGCTACTGTATGGCTGCACTCTTGGACTCTAAATAAAATGCTTATAGAAAAAAAAAGCTAAATGTGATCTGTACAAGGATACTGCATTTTTGGATGATGGTTGGTTTGGTTGGATTATATACAGCATTGGGTTATTCAATGCCGAAGTCAGTCTTTTTTTAAAAAGAATGGTTGATTTCCAAGCTCAGTGCTAACTGTATGGCTGCACCACTTGGACTCTAACGAAACGCTTGGAACTGCTGACTGATTTTCTAATTCTTATTCCTACACAAAATATCAAAAATTATTTCATCTATTCTTGCAAGTATAAGCTGCTTCTTTTATTAAAGTAAAACTAATAACTTAAGAATTAATCCTATAAAAGATCATTAATAAGTTAACATGGAGATAAAATAATTGCAAAAAGAAAAGGAAAAAACAATTCCTCAGAATTTCTCAATTATAAATTAAATATATTGCTTCATTCTTAGTGAGATGGAAAGAGGAAAGTAGATCTTAAGAGAAGAACAGATTCATCTGCCTATTGCATTTTGGGAGTCTTTTTATGTTTATTTTCTAAAATTTTAAAAAAGAATCATTTTTTTTTTTTCAATATGTTAATTATGTGAACATTTATAAACAATATTTTTTTTAATTATAAACAAATTTACCTTCATTCTTTATCCTGTAAAATATTTCCGATCCCAGCATTCACACAGAAAAAATATAGCAGCCATTAGGCAGACATCACACTAGATAGGCGATGGGAAATTCACAATGATGGTACTTCGCTTCTCCATACGCATCAGCCCACAAAATGTTATTTTTATTTTTTTTTTTTTGTTTTTTTTTGGTTTAAATGACATATCAACCTTCGCGGGTTATTTACTTCCATTGCTCCCTGGTCCACTCTGACCCGCGCAGTGTTAGTACCTGTTAGGGTTCCCATCTCTGGGTTAAATAGAAAAATGTATTTATAAATAAAAAAATTGAGTATCCATTAGAAATCAATTCATTTCAAAACTTTGCCGACATTAAATGTCCCACTGAGGTTGATATGCCGTAAAAAAACACAAACAAAAATGTGTGGTGTGTGTATTTGAGACTGAGAATTAAAGTACAAGTTACAATTCTAAGCCAAACACTTTTCAAACCACAAAGAGATTTACATTACTGTCGGATTCACTTCCATTTTTTCTTCACACACACACACACACACACACACACACACACACTATATATATAAAAACAGAAGATGCTAATAGGTGTGCGTCTTGTGTCCCTGACGTACAAAAATTAAAAGGACGCAGTAAAATTGATTGATGCATCCTAGTATTTTTCTTTTTTCTTCCTCATGTTAAGTATCTGGCCGCCATCCTTGGCTAGTTTGTAAAGAACTTACAGTAAATAAGTAAGTAAGTCCTGAATTAAAGAATCCTTTGGTAAGTGAATAAGTCCTAAGTTTTGGAATCCTATGTAGTGTCAAAGGTCCAGTGATATAATCCTATGTTCCGTCGTCCACGAAGATCCAAGTAATGTGTGTAGGTATGACCAGAACAGCCAGTATAAAGTAGCAATATCAACAGCAGAGCACTGCCAGTGATTGGCAAGATATGGTCACATGATATCGCCCAGTCTATAAATAAGAGTGGGCGTCTAGCACACACCTTATATACAAAAGATTTCAACCCTCAACATTTCAGATAATTTCTTAGAAAGAATTACATATGTAGGTTACAAAGTAGAAGTTAGACAGCTTTAGTTGGGACCCATGTAGAAAAAAACATAGTGGTACTCTATGCGGTCCAGCACATACGAATTAAAAAACTGAATGTTATAAAAACTGCAAAGGCCTGAGGGGATTTGTTTGGTCATCATCATCAGCAGCAGCAATATCATCATCATCATTTATGCGTATAATACGAACTCAGGGAATATCTCAGAATACAAACTCAGGTCACACAACTTTATGCGTCGATGTATATATAATATATACCAAGCACCCTCCGCACGAGCAGGATGGGACACAGTATGGATTCAACAGGTTTGAATTCAGAGTTGTCTTGTCCTCTAGACTGGTTGCCTAACCAAGGTTAAAGAGCCCAGTCTGCCCTACTATTTCCCATAGCTGTAGGGAGAGTTGTGTTCCTACCTTTCCCGAGTCCATTTCCCATGACTTTAACCATTAACCAGCGCTTCCTACAATGCTCATGTATAGACGAGTGTATTCGGTCAGTTCGGCTTTTCCTTGTAATTAGCAGTTGACAAAGATTCTCACACCTCATTACATTAAAATGTCAAGCAGGGAAATGTAAATAAATTCCCAACACCCACCCACCTACCCACCGACTTCTGATTAAAGTAAGCGGCGTCTAAGGCGATGCATTTGCGTAATGATGCATAACCTACGAGCCAATGCGCAAGTCTGGACCATTTAATGGTATAGTAATGACGCCGGCACACACGTGTTTGAATAAATTTACGCCTGGGTGATTCAAATTTGACGCTGTTGAGCAAGAGAGAACAAACCTGGATACTGTGCACATTATTGCGACCCCACCTTCCGCAAAAAGCAAAAAAAAAAAAAAAAAAAAAAAAAAAAAGATCCTGAGAATCTGGCTCGTTTGAATAGCATATTAGATGAGCAAAGAATTCGACCAATGAATTAAAGGCATTATTTTGTTCTGATTGACCTCGAACTACGATTAGGACGTGAACACAAATAGCAAGTATGGAGCATTCCGCGAGGAGCGTGTTCGCTATTGAATAGTAATGGATCTGCGAGACTAGCTTGCACCATTACACTACCATCGGACGCACTTTTTACCAAACCGTTTGCCAAATGTAGGATGTAACATAAAGTGTTAATCTAGGACAAGAGTTACCACATACGTGCTCCGGGGGTCAAGCCCGCGAACATTTTATCAGGCCCACCGACGGTACTTGAATGTGTTTGCTAAACGTACGGAACGCGAGGACGTTCTGATACCATTTAAATGTAGTATCATGTTAAGCTTACTAAATCCTACGGACTTGATTAAGGAATCAACCCATCGAACGAAATTGACGTGGAAATTGCATTTCACTTAGCGCTATACCCATGGAAAAGGTATGGATCCTACTCTCCCCCAGCTATGGATAAATAGTAGGGCAGACTGGGCTCTTTAACCTTGGTTAGGCAACGTGTTAGAAGGAAAACTGAGTTCAAACCTGTTAAAACTCCGCTTAAGAGATTTGCTTTGGTGTTCATCTGCTCGTGCGGAGACGGTTTTGGTAATAATATATATATATATATATATATAAGTGCTTATATTGGAGTCGTACCTAATTTGTGAAATTAATTAATTAATAATGAATTAGGCGGGAATACCTATTAAATGTATGGCTAAACAAATCGAGAAAAATCATTTATTATTAATAATAATCGAGAAAAAATTCATTATTAATTAATTAATTTTCAAAATTAGGTACGACTCCAATTAAGCACTTATTCTCCCAAAAATTATCGGCAAAAAAGCCATCAAAAAACAAACCGTGTTTACATATATATAATATATATATATATATTATATATATATACCCATATTCCCAAATTATAATATATATATATATATTATATATATATATAATATATATATATATAACCAAAATGCTCAAAAGAAGTTGGTGTGTGAGGTTCAGAAACTAGATTTAAAAATATTTGCGCTATAAAACAAAACGTAACATGGAAGGGGGAACGCCGTCTAGAAAAGAGAAGTGAATCATCTTTATTGCATTATGGCGAGGCAAGCGACTATTTGCCCATAAAATTCTCTGATTAGAAACAGAGAATATCGGTATTACTTAGGGAACTCTTGTGCAGGTCATTTTATGAACGGCGCAGTTGGACTCAAGGGAGTTGCAGATTTACAAGATTTATTTCATATCTTTTTTATTCAGTTTTCATTCGTACATATTCGATAATTTCTTTTGACCTACAAAACACACACACACACATACAACACACACACATACATACAAAATACATAATCTATTCAATAATGGAGATTGTGGTGTTTTTCTGTCTGTAAACCGAAACTATATTACTATACAAGCCACATTCTTTCGTTATTTACATCATATTCTCCATGATTTTGTTTTTTAATTTAAACCTCAATTATTAAAAATAAATTGTTTTACATTACTTACACTGTTGACCACATCTACATACTAATAACATGCAATTGTATTATTATAATACAACAAAATAGCGGTTTACAGTGTGAATGGGAAGCTAATTTGCATATTGATCTTAAAAAATTGATTTTAATAAATATATGCTTAGTATTATTGATTTCTAATTGTTTGGTTTTATTTATTGAATATGAGCAAAAATCTCTTCAATAAATCTTAAAAGAAATCCTTAACAAGAAGAAATAACTGTAATATTATTCTTTACTTCCTATTTTAATAAACAGTTTAATTAGGAAAATTTAACCAATGAAACACGGGAGTAACGGAAAAAGATGGAAGAGTTAGTTTCAAATTGTTCTCTTTTTCAATCATACCCCTGTTCAAAATCTTTTTTCTACATTCTTTTTCAGTTTCATTAGCCTTTCTAATTTAATATCATATTTATTATAAATTTAACTAAAATACTTGCACCCGGAGGGTGCATATATTTGCTAGTATATATATATATATATTATATAATATATATATATATATATATATATACAAGATTCAACTTAGGTGGGCTGGTCGTTGTCCGTATGAATGAGAACAGGCTTCCAAAGAAGTTTTTATACGGGCAACTACCAAATGCCAAGCGTTCATTGGACGTCCTCTCTTACGCTACAAGGACAAATTGAGGGACATTTTGAAACGCCTCAATATTGACCTGAGTGCTTGGGAAGATCTAGCATCGGATCGGAAGGAATGGCGGCGTAAGACTTGTTTCGCTAAACTAAAAAGCTTTGGACAAAATAGACTGAAGCATAGAGATCAGCTCTGCATAACTTTAAAAGAAAAACATTTAACTCCTTCCTTGGATCATTTCGGTTTGTCAGTTTATTCATGTTTTCATTCGTACGCATTCAATAATTTCTTTTGACATACAAACACACACACACAACACACAACCACACACACACACACACTATATATATATATATATAATATATATATATATATATAAAGATAATTAATGAGTCGAACGAACCTACTATTAGTTTCGCATAAAGCTCTTCAGGGCTAAATACTGACTATAATCTAATGAGTCAGACGAACCTACTATTAGTTTCGCATTAAAGCTCTTCAGGCTAAAATCTGACTCTTTAGTCAGATTTAGCCCTGAAGAGCTTTATGCGAAACTATAGTAGGTTCGTCTGACTCATTAGATTTATCTTTATTATTGGCTTCTACTTAGGTATCGAGCACTTTTTACGTATTAGCTTTCTCCTAGCGGTTAATATAATATATATATATCTTATATACATATATATACATATAAATTGTTTTTTTTTTTCTGGCCAAATAAACTGTACCAATAGATTATTTTTTGTTGGTACGAAATATCTTGGTCCTTTCTTTTTTTTCAAAAATTTTTTTTGCTCCCTGGTTGATGTTTGGTAGTATATTTTTACAATCAAACTTTCTGATGGTTTTTTTTCTCTCCGCAAGTCTACCAACACGCTTGGTATATTATATATATTATTATATTATAATATTAATATAATATAATATAATATATATATATATATATAATATATATATATAAAATGTTGTTCTGGTTCCAACGGGAAGAAAGTCAATATTTTATAAAAAAGAAAGTCCGCAAAATGTATGTGTGTTTCAGAAAAATTTAAAAAATTCTTTTTATCTTACATATTGCAACACGTGTTTTCAGATCTGCTTGTATCTTCTTCAGGCTTGATTTGAGTAAATATGAAAATGGAATTCTTACATGCGATATAATATATATTATATATGTATATATAATATATATATATATATATATATATATATGAGTATTTCACTTCCCTCTCCTGTTGGTGGGATGGAATATAAAGAATTTTCAATTTTTAACCATTAGTCTTTTTAAACAGGTGTTTTGTTTCTGATTGGCTTGGTAATAAATTCATTAAACTACTGAACTTTATATTACTTTTATTATAATAATATATATATATATATATATATATATAGTATATTGTGTTGTGTGTGTGTGGTGTGTGTGTGTGTGTGTTGTGGTGTGTGTGGTGTTGTAAAATGAAACGTGGAAGTGAATCCGACGGCTAATGTTAGGAACGAATGAATAAAGGAAAGAGAAGTTATTTAGAATGGATAATATAGGAATTTTTAATTCAATATTTAACTTACAGTGTTTCGGTCAGGAGTTTTATCCATGTGTACATTATCTCAAACTATTATTATTTTTAAATAATCAAAAGAAATGAAAAATAACATAATGAGACGAAATAAGTGTAGAAAAGTGTTCCCCACACAAGAAGAAATTCGAGCCTCATCAGAGTAAATCTTTATTTGAAAATGAAAATTCGTCGGAAAGAGCGAGAATTTTTGAAATGTTTCGAAAAAAAAAGTTTTTTTTTAAAATTCACTTTCAAGACGCGACCTGATAAAGACCGCATTTAAATGAGCGTCAGATTTTTGCGTGGACAAAAGTTGTTTGGAATTACATAAAATATATCAAAGCATGAGGGAATTTTATTTTATTATTTATTTATATATTATTGATTAATTTATATATACATGTATATATTTATTCATTATATTATATTATATATATATATATAATATATATGTGAGGTATCAAAACTGGTAGGTAAGGGATGATTCTATATGTGATTTCTAAGACCACTCTGTATTATTAATTGTATGATCCGGTATGTACAAAATCACAGTCAATCTTTTAAATCACTACAGGAGCTCAATGTTAATAAACTTTTTAGATTATATACAGAAGCAATAATTATCTTTGAAAAAGGAAGGAAAAACTCACACCCTTATTCCATAAGTTTATTTCGGACCAAAATTGGCAGCCTTTATAAAATCTAAGTTGATAACAAAGCTCCCCAAAATCAAGTCTCATCAGTGGATAATCATCAATAATTTCTAATAATAAGACCATACCATATTGTTTATAAATCCACCATTAAGAAATATTATAGACAGGCCTCAATTTTTGGGTTCGATAATTTGTCAATTTATTTTGGAATAATTGGTGTTGAGTTTTGTCCTTTCGTCGATTTTCAAAGAGTATAGGTAATAATTATATAATATATATATATAATATATATATATATATAAATATATGCGGTGACAGATAAGAGGGTATTTAATCCGACTGTTATGTAAGAAAGGTAAGAGAGCAGACACGCGAGTTATAATATCAAAATGGCATGTTGTAAAGGTGGTTGATAATCGACGGTATTAACGTCGTATCATCACGACCTACGCAATGGAACATCATTTTCGTACAATCATCACGTGTTATATCGTGTCTCTTTTCAATAGCAGCCCACACCATACACACACACAGCCACACACACGCACTACGAACATCAATATAATAATATATAAATATATATAGTAATATATATAATATGTATATAAGAGAGAGAGGAATTGGTAATCCGACGAGGGTCATGAGTAGTAGATAAAAGTGAATTGATGATAAACAAAAACAGCAATCAAGCTGGTAAAGTGAAAAAACACTTTAATATCATATTCATAGCTTAGATATTAACAATATTAACGATTTATTAAAAAATCATCTACAGAGAGTTTTTTTACTCCGGACTCATCGAGAGAGGAGACAAAAAAAATTATATGTATATAGTATATATAGTATAGATAATAATGCTGATAATCCTTTTGGTAGTGTGTGTGTTGCTTGGTAGTTGGAGGACGCTAGTGACAACGCGTGGCTTGTTTTGATCCATAATATAGTCAACATGATTCACTACTTCGATCTCACCCGCACACAACGAATGACCACACCGACATGCACACACCATCACCACACACCACAACATATATATATTATATATATATGTGTGGTGTGGTGTGTGTGTGTGGTGTGTGGTTGTGGTGCCTGTCTGTCCTGCTCTGAGAGGCGTCAGTTGATATTCTGTTGTTGCCGGAAAAACAAACACATTTACCAGCCAACCTGAAACCTTGTGCAACCCGGTCGGTTCCACTAAAAGTATTTGAACAGTTTGGTCGTTTGAACAACGCATTAAAATAAAACAAACAAAGAGTATTTGACAAGAACATTTTATTGCATCAAATTTACAGCTGAGAATATTTATCGATTTTGTCATTTTTTTACTGGATGTTTCCACATTTCAGACTTGACTGATGGCAAATTACAAATGTTCACAATGTCTCTAACGATAAAAGGATAAATAATGGAAGGTCAGTAGTTAATGAAGAAAAAGGAAGGAAAGAAAGAAAGAAAGAAATAGAGAATAAGAGAAAAGGGAGAGAAGATTAAGAGAAGAAAGAAAAGGAAAGAATGAAGAAAGGAAGGAAGGAAAGAGGAAGAGAAGAAAGCGTGAAAGAAGATAGCAGAGAAACGGAGAAAACACAAGAAGAAAGAAAGAAAGAAAAAGAAAGAAAGAAGAAAGGGAAAGAAAAGAAGCTAGAGATCAAAGAGAAAAGAGAAGAAGAGGGATTAAAAGAAGAAGATCAAGATAAGAAAGAAAGAAAGAAAGAAAAGGAAAGAAATGAAGAAAGGAAAGAAAGAAGTGAAGAAAGAAAGAAAGCGTGAGATAGGAAGAGAACAGAAAAAAAGGAGATGGACAGGGAGTGAGAGAAGAAAGAAAGAAAGGAAGTACGTAAGGAAGAACAAAGAGAAAAAGAGAAGAGTGACAGGTAGTCAGTAAAGCAGCAGGACAGAAGAAAAAAATAGGAACAGGGAAAGGGAAGGATGGACAGAAGTAGAATTGCGAATAATAAAGAAAGAAAAGAAAGAAAGTGAAATGGATAGGAATGATAAGGGAATATGAGATGTAAGAAAGGTGAGCGAGACGAAGAAGAAAAGGAAGAGAAAGCGTGAAAAATGACTAATATGCAAGAGAACGGGAAGAACACAATAAGGATAGAAAGAAAGAAAGAAAAGAACAGCGAAGGAAAGAAATGGAGCACAAAAAAGATAATGGGGAGAGTGGACTAGAAGATGAGACAGAGAAAGAGAAGGGATTATAGCCAAAAAAGTTCACAGAGACAATGAGGGGAGATGAGGACAGAAGTAGAAATGAGAAAAGGAAAGAAAAGAAAGAAAGAGTAGAATAAAGGGATAGGGTGAAGAGTGGAGCAGAAGTTAAAGTCTGAGAAGAAAGAGAGTAGAAGAGAGAAAGAAGCAGAGAGTAAGGAAAGGCGGAGTACAGAAGAGCGAAAGAAAGGGAAAAGAAAATCGTGAAAGGTAGATAGCAAATAGAAAAGGGACTGAAGGGAGCTCGAAATTAAGAACGTGATAAGAAAAAAAGGAATAGAAGAAAGAGAAAGACAACAATGAATAAGAACAAGAAAAAGAAAGCAAGAAGGAAAAGGGCTAATAGAAAGAGAATAATTACAAGCGGAGTGGAATGGGAGAATGGTGAAGTTTCGGAGTTCAAGAACTGAGGATGTTATTTATAACAAATTCCCGAGTTCCAGAATAGATTAACCATGAGTCATAAAGGAAGAACGTGGCTGGAAAAGCGTGTGTGTCTCCACGTGTGGTGAGTATAGGTAGTTATGACGTAGAATTAGTATCATAATCGTGTATTATAATATCGATACATCTATATATTAGTATGATAATTAGAATGAGAGTTAATGCGAGATACATTATAACGATGTAGCTGCAGATGAGTCAAGACAGACAATAGAATTATAATCTGATTCAGGTAGTTCGCTTAACTGCATTACTTCCGCAGCCTGCATAATGACGTCGTGAGTCCCAGATACTTTGTCACGCTTCTGATAAGACAGCATCTGTTAAGCAAGACTGTTTCTTAGTAGGTGTTCTGATTCACTTCGTACGAGGGATTGAATTCGGGTTGATGAGTCATTTCCTGCGACTCTAACCATTAGACCACACGCCTCCGTATGTGTGTGTGTGTGTGTGTGTGTGTGTGTAAACGCCTAGTAAATTTTTGCGTAGGTCAGGTATACAAAACTTTGGTTAAACAAACGGTCTCGGAGAAGGAAAGCAATGTGTCTCATAAAACTGCCGAGTTTGAAGCTGTATTTACCAAAATAGAAATGAACAATGAATGAAACATTTTCTTTTTATTCACGGTGGGTCATAAAAGTTTCGAGTGTGAAACTGTGCTTACCAAGATAGAAATGAGCAATGAAAGGAACGTTAATTTTTAAAGAATACAAGATCTGTCAAAAAGTGCTAAAAATCTGGATATTTTTTGGCACACCTTGTATATAAACGTAAACGCTCAGATATACGAAGAGACAAGCAACTTTATATAGAGAAACTTCTATTTGAGTCACACCTGCATTTCTTTCTATTCTTCATTGGAAGACTTAGAACTGCAGAGAGAATATCAGGTGATACCTGTATCTTATGAGATCGGCTTCGTCTGGCAGAAGGATGCTGTTTTATAGGATTAACTTTGATAGCTACTGCTATATAGCAAAGGCGTGGTTTTTGTTTTATCTTGAAAGCTGACTGTCTCTGTCTGTTTCTGTTTAACTCACAATTTACACACACACACACACACACAAATACAAAACACACACACACACAAAAAAACACACACACACACACACA
>CM042170.1:71054417-71056917 GCA_023376005.1 Doryteuthis pealeii | reverse complement strand
GATCCAGGGGTAGAGTGGAGAATCATAAAAAGCGCACCTTCACATAAAGGAAACGAAAATCCCTGTATGTTGTGCTTAAATGAGAAAATAGCGGAATGCAGAGACCCAGGGGAGATATTGAACTCGCGATCTAAGTTGAAAAAACGAGTGTAGGCATTTGAACAAGCATAAACTGTGCCAGATAGGTTCTGGTATTACGTAGGGTGGCACACCCACGTACTTAAGAATGGGTACAACCCGGATATTAATGAAAGGAGATGGCTGGAATAAGCAATAATTCCCTGAAGAATTGCTACGGCAAGAAACTGCAGTTGGAATATTTTATAACATTAGCTTTTAAAAAAACGTATCCCGTACCCCTCCACACAACCGACCCAGCGATCCCATTCTACCCAAAATTCCCCGTTCCTCCTTATCTCATATCACTACACACTCACTCCCTTGACCTTCCCAGCGCCACCGCCGCCACCCGCCACCTGTACTTAAACGTATGCTTTGCTTTAATAAAGTTACAATGACTGAAGACATCTGTGAACGCGGACGAAACTGTTTCACCCTGTGACTTGTTTTGAGTTGTTCATTTCTTGACCACTTTCGGATCCTAAACCCATTCACCCTTCTTCATATATATATATATATATATATATATAATATATATATATAATATATTTGTCAAAGGATCTCCGTCTGCTTCTTGTTGGTATATATTTGGGTTATTTAGTTATATATATAATATATATATATATATATATAATATATATCCGTTTGTTGGAAGTATATATATCCAGTTTGGGCATTAGTGTGAAGCATTAAAGAAATAAAAAAATATAAGAAACTCGGTTGTTTGAGAGTAGAGCTTCGTTTATTTAGAAAACATTTCTCGGGGGAAGACAGCGCCGTCATAAAGCAGCAGTTACCCACCCACACCCCAGAACTACTATAAGGAATCACATCCGTGTTGTATCTATTTCTTTCTAGGGTTACATGGAAGAATTACAACTGCAAGTTATGTACCAATGTATATCTTTATCATCTAATAATGGCTTAGTCTGGTAGAGAGGAAACAGACTTACAAGATTAACTTGCCAATCAGTGCTACAGAATAAATCCTATTTCTTGGTATATATATATACATATATATATATATATATATATATATATAATATATATATATTATATTATCATCATCATGTCGCGCAGTTTTCACGGATATCCATGATGATCTCTCGCCAGCCTTCCCTATCATTCATTGACTCCGGCAGCTCCTCTGCGCAGCAGCCAGTATCCCTACATAGTTGGTCAATGTAGGTCCTGGCTGGGCGGCCCACATTAGCGCGCCCATGCGCTGGCTTCCACAGTAGTACGTCGCTTACGATCTCATCCTTGTTTCTCCAGCAGTGACCTGCATGTCTAGTCCGTCTCACTCGTATGGTTTGTGAGATGGGGGGCAGGTGGCCATATAGTTGCTCTTTTTTGGGGTGCTGCTTCCACGACCTATCCAGGACCGTCCGTAGCATTCTCGTACAGCTCCCATCTAGCTTATTCTCAAGACGCTTCGTTAGGGTCCAAGTGGTACAGCCATACAGAAGCACCGACACAACCACAGCCTGGAAGAATCGCCTCTTTAGCTTGTTGGGGAGATCGGATTTCCATATGACTGATAGTTTGTTGGTGGCCAACCATGCCTTTCAAAAGTAAAATGGATATGAATCCGACAGTATGTGTAGAAAGTTTAAAGAAAAAAAACAAGATGTTAATAGTTTTGCTGACAGAAATCTGTTTGACCATCTGAAATATGGAAAACATTCCATTAGTTTCACACCTTAAGATGGCAGATACACATGCCGAAAGCGCCCGTGAAGAATCCTTTGTTGGGTTGCTACACCATATAAGAATGCAGATAAAATGATTTAAAACAGAGGGAGTATAATCGAACGATAGAACAACTGAAACTTACTCTTCCACCACTCTCGTCTTTCATTGTAATTTTTTTCTAATTTAAGTATTTAGTTAAAAGAGGAAGTAAAGAATAAAATGACAGTTATTTTTTCTTGTTAATGGATTTCATTTAAGATTCATTGAAGAAATGTTTGCTTATATTCATTAAAATAAAACCAAACAGTTAGAAATCAATAATACTAAGCACATATTTATTAAAATCAATTTTTTTATATCAATATGCAAATTAGCCTTCCCATTCACACTGTGAACCGCTATTTTGTTGTATATATAAATACAATTGCATGTTGTTAGTATGTAGATATGGTTAACAGTATTAATAACGTAAAACAATTTTATTAATAATTGAGGTTTAAATAAAAATAAAATCATTGGGAATGTGATGTCAATAACTAAGTGAATTGTGACTTGAGTAGTGATTTAGTTTCGGTTACAGACAGAAAAACACACAATCTCCATTATAATAAGATATATATGAATTATAGTGTCCAGTATGTCTTGTTCGTCTAGAAAGTCATTGTATTGTACTCTATAATGTCAT
>CM042170.1:71016917-71044417 GCA_023376005.1 Doryteuthis pealeii | reverse complement strand
CCCTAGTGACCAATTTCGCCGAAATCTTAACACTTTCCTACTCACACCCCCTTTTTCTACTTCCCTTTCTGCTTCTTTGGATCAAATTTCTATCCGAGAAGGCTGATTTTCTCTTTGAACTTGTTTATCTCCACTGTATTTTCCCACCTTACTCTGCATATCCTCTCTACGCCCCCCCCCCTTTGATTTTCTTTCCCTCCTTTTCCAATGATTTTCTCCTGACTAATCAAATTTCTCCTCACAAACGCTATCCCACCCTCTTGGCTTCTTCCCCTAATCCACTCCTCTCCCGTACACTTTCTCTTCAATAAAACACATGTATGATGCCTTCATGATCAAATAAACGACTGATGATGCTGAGCTTAATGCTTAGCGAAATATATCTCCTACATATACTTGTCTGAGATTTGTTCCAGTGTTCCACATATCTCTACTACTACTACTACACACACACACACACACACATATATATATGCGTGTGTGTGCGTGCGTGCGTGTTTGTGTGTGTGTGTGTGTGTATGTACGAGCGTGAGTCAAAAAGTAATGCCACAGAGGACCAGCTTCATTTTGATGTATGATACGTGTTCCTGTGTTGGTAATTATAACCTGTCCTAAACGAATGTCATTACGTTTTGACACCCTCGTATATATATATATATATATATATATATATATATATATATATATATATATATATATATATATGTGTGTGTGTGGTGTGTGTGTGTTTAATACTATTTAGAAATCTGTTTATTAAAATCAATTGATTGCCAGATGGTGGGTAAAATATTTGAACCATATGACCTTTAGGCACCCCTTTTTGATCTCGATTAAAAAAGGACATGTTTTTCATTTACACCATCAAAATCCGGTTGTTTTAACAGACGATTTTTAGATTTTTTAATCATAAAACTAACCCCTAACCCTAACTCTAGTCCCTAACCCCTAACAATCAACCGGATATTGACGGTGTAATTAAAAAACATGTCCTTTATTAATCGAGATCAAAAAGGGGTGCCTAAAGGTAATATGGTCAAAATATTTCAATAAAAATATTACCAAACGTTACCTAACTTTTCCATTGGATGTGTATAGTCCAAATTTATAACAACTGACTCGACGACCAATTTTGATCCATGGGTCGTATATTACTCAACGGCAGTTATCTCCCTTTATTCACGCTCGACTGCCCAGCCATTGAAAGGCGCACAGAAAGACGGCGTACGCATCACAACATGACGATTTATTATTGCAAGACGCAATCAAGACCGGAAGCAGAAAGGCTCTTACAAACGTTTTGACATGCGCATTAAGACGTACATAAAACCTCACGCTTGCACATGAAACCGAGGCGGAGATAAAAACTTATTACGGAAGACGAATAAAGATTCGGTCGGGCTGGGGGATTCCGTTTTGCTTGTTGTGTTTATCCATGCGTCTGTGTGTTGCTGACGTTAAAAGTTGCAGAAGATTGAGAAAAGGGGTTGGGGTTGCGGTGGAGGGTTAGCGAATGGAGGGCTGCAGACGCGTCTTCCAAAATAGTCGCATTAGCCTATTTATATTTGTGAAGCGGGAAAGCTGAAGTTAATCTAGCCGAGATCTTTCCCGAAAATGGCGAGTACGAAACCAATTTCAAGACGCTTCTTGTTGTTACTCGTAGACTAATCGGGCTGACAATGAAAAAGAAACCAACAGAATGAAGATGGAATTAAATGAATAAATAGATAAATAAAAATGAATAAATAAATAAATAAAAGCAGACTAGAAATCTTCGACTCTGAAATTATTTGAAACCTTAGATAAACAATTCTTCGAAGGTGTTTCGAAAGAAATGTCTGCTTTTTGTCTGCACTAAAAGCAACAGCAACATATACAGATAGCACAAGAATACAATTCGATAGAGAACATTTTCAGCTACAAGTAGCTATTTGCACGGACTTCGCGATACGGTTATCGTCGTACGAAATTGTAATCACGGATCCGAGTTCAAATCGTAGCGAAGGGATCTGATAAGTTGATAGATGTATTTACCAACTATTCAACACGAGCAGGGTGTGATAGAAAAAATGCGTCAGAAACGGATGGATAACAAATGTATTTCCCATCGAAGTCGGATGCCGGGGTTTTATTACCAACTGAACCTTGGCATTTTTGTCTAAACTTGGCCTTTCTCTACCAGACAAGAGGAAATACATAAAAAAAATACAGGAGAAAGCTCTAACCGCATCAGCGTGGATATGGCGGTCCTATATTGTGACATCAAACCGACAAAGTCTGGTGGTATCGTGAGATACTGCTGGGGCGCTCTGGGTTAGTGGTAATGATGCTTCGGCCCCAAAACCATGCCTGAACCCAGAGTCATCATCTGATGAAGGCTTTGTTGGTTGCAATGCTACTGTGTAAATAGCAGTCATAGTATGAAGATTATTAGAGGAAATAATTACTGACTGCCGAAAAGCGTGAGGAGGAAGAAACAAAGCGACAAAAACAAACAAGCGCTAATACCCTTGGGAAAGGTGTGTGCCCAACTATTCTCTGTCCACGTAGGAGTAAATAGTAGGGCAGACTGTGGTCTTTAACCTTGGTATGGTTATCTGTCTAGGAGATGGAAAAGCCTGAATTCACACCTGTTAAAGTCTGCTTAAAAAACTGACTTTGTGTCACATCCTACTCCAACTTGCTATTCAGTAGTAGTTAAACATTACAGCTAGCTAACCATTAGAGCACGTTGTCACATCCTGCTTGAGCGATTATCCAACTCGCTATTGAATCGTAATAAATCTGCAAGACTAACTTGCTAACCATTTAACCACGATGGGACACCCCTAATTAATACATGGTGATTTAAGAACATTTTAACATTATGACAGTCGAAGTTGAAAATTAATTTTCTTCAGTGGGACTAGACAAAAAAAAAAACCACCGTTCCCGAACTGAACACACCTTAACGTATAATTCCAGCCTGTGTTTGAGACAGACCTTCTCCTCCGCCCCAACTTTGACAAGATTGATTCGGTAGAAGCGCTTGTCATTAGCATGTGCGTTCGCCATAATATCCAAGATTATGAGAGCGTCGGAAGATTCACAGTCGAAATAATCCGTTCTGGGGTCAGGTGTTTTTAGGGTTGCAAGGTGAAAAACCTCCCAGCGAGGACAACCGACAACGCAGTGGTTTATCTAACGCAGTTGACCTGTTGAGTTGATCGGCAGTTCGGCTGAACGACTGCCCACGCCGCCACCGCCGTCACTGCCTCCGCCGCTATCGGAGTCGGCTCATTTCTTTTTGGTATGTCAACAGCTTATCTCTCGCCTCTTCCATCAACAGTCGCGCCAAAAACAGTTTAGAGGAAGCGCGGCGACCGAGATTCTGCCCAAAATATATACCGTCTTTTCCACCGTTCGTCTTTTTCTTTTCGTTCATTGATTTGTTCTTAGCCGTTGAAATAAGACAAGTCAGGTCAATCTCAAAGTGTTTCTCATACGCGCCGAGGTTGAACCGTTCACTACAGTCTAGAGGCTAAGGGGATTATTATATTAATTACTACACGAGTTCGATTCTCACTGAGTGCCACACTTAATTACTACTCGAATTCGATACTTACTCGGTGCCTTATCAATTGATATCCTAATAATTTCTGGGACCATATGACCTTTAGGCACCCCTTTTGCGATCTCGTTTCATAAGGACATTTTTTCATTTACACCGTCAAATTCCGGTGGTTTGTTAATAGACGAACTTTAGAGGTTTTTTTAAAATTATAAAACTAACCCCTAACCCTAACCCCTTACAAACAATCGGATTTTGACGGTGTAAATGAAAAAAAATGTCCTCATGAAACGAGATCGCAAAAGGAGTGCCTAAAGGTCATATGGTCTCATTTCTGTACTGAGTTCGATTCTTACTGAGAGCCGGACTTAATTTCTACTCGAGTTCGATCCTTACTGGGTGCCTTACCAATAATGGTATCTTATTTTTGAACTGAAGTTGATTCTCACTGAATGCCTCAGAAAAAGGGCCAATCAAAACTAAGGTTATGCCTACCGACAAAGAGGATTAATATCTTAATTACTACTCGAGTTCGATCCTTACTGAGTGCCTTTCCATTAATATCGTAATTATTTCTCTGGTGATTTCGATTCTCACCGAGTGCCACACTTAATTACTACTCGAGTTCACTGCTTACCAAATGGCTTACTGTTAATATCTTAAATATTTCTTTAATGAGTTCGATTCTCACTGAGTGCCACACTTAATTACTACTCGAGTTCAATGCTTACCAAATGGCTTACCGTTAATATCTTAAATCTTTCTTTACTGAGTTCGATTCTCACTGAGTGCCACACTTAATTACTACTCGAGTTCAATGCTTACCAAATGGCTTACCGTTAATATCTTAAATATTTCTTTACTGAGTTCGATTCTCACTGAGTGCCACACTTAATTACTTCTCAAGTTGGATATTTACTGAGTGTGTTACCATTAATATCGTAATTATTTCTCTACTGAGTTCGATTCTCTCACTGTGCACAAACATAATTACTACTCATGTTTGATACTTACTGAGTGTCTTACCATTAATATCTTAAATATTTATTTACTGAGTTCGATTCTCACTGAGTGCCATACTTAATTGCTACTCAAGTTCAATAATTATTTCTCAACTGAGTACGATTCTCACAGAGTGTCCCAACAAGAAACCGTGTGAATTAGGGGTAAATAGTATGGCCGAACTGACTCTTTAAACCTTGTTAGACAATCAGTCTAGGAGAAAGGAAAGCTCTGACTTTAAATTAATCAGACGCTAACTAGAACAACCTCAAGGATTTCATTAATCTTGGTGGTGCAGCCATACAGTAGCACTAACACGCTTACAGCTGGGAAGAATTCTTGCTTAATCTCATCAAGGAGATCAGATTTCCATATGATCGAGGATCAGTAAATAGCAGCCCATGAGTTACTTATGCGTATATTGACATCGCTTTCTGTAGATAAGATATTACTACCTAATAATAATCATACAATAAATAATATATGTATTTTTTAATTTGAACATATTCAAGTAACCAATTTTTAACAAAATTTAGTTGCTTTATTATGTGTTTGTCCTTATTACTTTTTGCTTTGCCAGAATCCAAATGGTGCAGCCATACAGTAGTACTAAAATAGTTACAGCTTAGAAGAAATCTTGCTTAAGCTTCTCAGTGAGATAATCAATATATAGCAGGCTATGAATTTCCTATGCGTATATTGTTCGTTCTTATTACTTTTTGTTTTGCCAGAATCCAAATGGTGCAGCCATACAGTAGCACTGAATCAGTTACAGCTTTGAAGAAATCTCGCTTAAGCTTCTCAGGCTATGACTTTCCTATGCGGATATTGACATTGCTTTCTGTAGATGAGTTATTGCTACCAAGATTTGTGATCAGAAAATTGCTAACAAAATGAGAAACGTTTGAAAACGATAACTTTCCTGAAAGCTAAGACCTTTTAAATTCAGCCTTACGCCCATATCAATTGGTCTAATTCCTCTTATCGTCCACGGATCAACAACTTATATCCACAGTCGTAAAGCGCGAAATATCCTAATCCATATGTGCGTAAATATATGATGTAATATAATGACCATGGATATTAATTATAAACCATTGAATCATACGTGAGCAAGTATAAATAATTCCCGCCCCTTAATATCTGGAGGATTACCGCTGTGTGGATGGTGTAGCATAATTCCAGAACGATATATGTATCAGAACGAGATATGTCGCATGGACCAACTCAATTTGTAGTAGTAGTCGTCGTTGTTAGTAGCCGTTAGGTCAAGGAACAACATACACGCAAGTTGTATAGTAACAAGGGGCTTAGTATTTATTTCCATGCGCGTGGCTCTTTTTCGGAGAGAAGGAAAGACAGAGAGAGAGAGACAGACAGACAGACAGACAGACAGACAGACAGAGGGTACGGTCAAATTACTCTGTTCTAAATTATGTTCACTACTGCTATATCATACCCATCCGGGGACCCATGAGGCAGGTCTGACTGCCACCAGCACTGAAAGGAAAAGAGGAGGATTTTCTTCTTCTTCCGTCTCTTGTCGCTGCGTCACATCCGCTTCCGATCAACACCCGGAACCTCCGTTTTTACTTTCAAATCCACTTCCGGGGTCATTCCTCGGTCAGGTTACTGGCACCCCGTTGTGTGTTTACTCTTCCAAATTTTAACTTTTGTTTGCTCTTATTTCTTCTTCCTCTTTCCCTCTAGAAATCCGAATACAGTTTTATTTTTAATCTCAAATTCTGGTAGACCCTAATAATTACGCTAAAATGGCATGGCAACGAAGGAGTGACTTGACACCTCCCAGAACAGTTGAACCGGAGTCTCGTTGCTATAAAATCCAACCAACCAACCAACCAACCAACCAGCCATCCTACCAACAGTGATAAACTCTTGCTTAGCCTGTAATTATTGAGTACAGAGTTCGATCCTCTTTAGTTCTTCAAGATTTCTGTCATTGCACCAGACTAAACAAACTTTATTAAATACATACATTTGTAAAACAGGTGAAATAGATAACTAATTAGGACTGAGACTATTCTAGTAGTGGCCACACCAAGCTGAGTTTAACAGGTTTGAACTCAGACTTTTCCTTCTCCTGGACCGGTTGCCTAACTAAGGTTAAAGAGCTCATACTTTATTATCAAAATTCAAGACATGAATAAAGTATCACTAATTCTCATATTGACAAGCGGTTGGTAGCAGGACCTGTAGATATATCACAGTATGATAATTTAATTATTAGTGTTTGATATGGTTTACTTAAGAGCTATTGATAATATAGTTCAATATGTAAAAGGTATAATAATCTTTGGTTAAATCGAACTTAACGGACCTAGATTTCACCATCGTATGTCACCCGGTTCAAAGAAAAAAAATACCAAAAATCAGGGAATTAACCGAATTTAATGAAATGTTCAGTGTTGATATATTAATGAATAAAAGATATAATGCACCAGTTATTCTATTTAAAAACTTTTACATTTTTTCAGGAAGTTAACTTTGAACCACGTATAGTTGAGGCGTAACACAGATTATCAAAGCTTGTAGGTTAATATTTTTGGTTGGGTTGTTAGTTAATGTGTTTAATAGTTTGGTTATTGTTTAATGGCATATCAAACTTTCTGAGTTATTTAATTCCAAATGCTTTTTTTAAAAATTTCGCCATGAGGACACCTACACATGAACTTACAGGTTTTGGGGGAACCAGTAAAAATTTGTATACAACAGCTATGTATTGACACTGGATACCGCACTGGGAACTCACTATGAGTAATGGCTGATGAAAACGGATGAAGAGAGAGAGAAAGAGAGAGAGAGAGAGAGAGAGGGTAACACACACAGACAGAGAGAGAGAGAGAGGAGAGAAAGAGAGAGAGAGAGGGGTAACACAGAGAGAGGGAGAGGGGATAACAGAGAGAGGAGAGTGTAACACAGAGAGAGAGAGAGAGAGAGAGAGAGATGTGTGTGTGTGAGAGAGAGAGAGAGAGAGAGAGATGGTTGGTAAGAAGAATAACACCATATAAGAAACTGAAGAAACCTATTTAAAAGTATTTATGTGAGAAAAGGAACAGATAGATGGAAAGATAGATTGATAGAGAGAAAGAGAGAGGGGGAGAGAGAGTAATGGGAATCCGTGCTGTCAGTGCGATTTGATGATGATGATGATGATGATGGACGGTAACAGCGCGGATAAACGTGCTTGAAGCGGAAGCGATCGTCTCAATTTCCCACCAATTCAAAACAGCATGGGGGGGTGAGCCAGCTGTAAATCTTTCGAAATCATGCAATCAATACGCACCTGACAGTGATCTGCACCCCCGGCAAAAAGGGGGTGAGAGACTCCGTAAGCCATACCTCACTATGGACTATTCAACACAACTATATAGTGCCGTCTTTAGTGTGTCATATATGCGGTAATGGTTAAAGTCATGGGAAAAAGACTCGTCGCCCCGAGTTCAAATCCTGGACGTGGTAACTGCATTTCACTTAGCGCTAAAACCCTTGGGAAAGGTACGAATCCTACTGTCCTTCCAGCTATGGGTATATAGCAGGGCAGACTGGGATCTTTAACCATGGCTAGGCAACCGGTCTAGGAGACGGAAAACTCTGAATTCAAACCTGTTGAACTCCGCTTAAGAAATTGACCTAGTGTCGTATCCTGCTTGTGCGGACGGGTTGGTATATATATATATATATATATATATTATATATATAATATATAATGAATAGTGAATGAAAAAATGAGAAAAGTATTTGCATGGAAAGGTGCTCAATGCTAATAAAGCAGAGCAGATTTATAATTAATGTTGATATTATGATTTCACACTCATAACTTCAAGTTTCTTGGTAGTCCAATCATCAGATGAGAAGTGGTTGAGATCTCAACCACTTCTCATCTGATGATTGGACTACCAAGAAACTTGAAGTTATGAGTGTGAAATCATAATATCAACATTAATATATATATATATATATATATATATATATATATATATATATATATATATGCGGTATGGTGTGGTAGCGTGAAGTTGGCTTAAAGAGCCACGTTCGTGCCAAGGGCAATCTTTGTGGATAGAGGTGATGGCCTTTTTCAGTAAAGAAGTGATAGTCACCACACACACACACACACACACACACACACGCATCTATTATTATACTAAAGCTGAGATAATCCCATTTTATTTCCTAAAGATGTTTTTCCTGTTAAGTTTAATAACTAAAATTAAATACTAAAATATTCTTTATTAGTGGGATTAGATTATGTTTGAAAAAATTATTAATTTTCATCGTTTTAAATTGCAGTAATTCGAAATTAACTCTCAAACCAACCAATCCCTGTCTTATATTCATATCTATCAATTTCTACCCCCTCTATATATTTCATTCCTCTCTATTGAACTCTTAGGGTATCTATTGAGAGGAATAAGCGAGAATAAACCACTCTCTGAGACTACCATCAAAACCAACAGTCAAGAGATAACAATGAAGATGAGGACAATAGTCCGAATAACGCAGATAATTGTAATCATCAAGCCTCATCTCAGACATTCAGGAAATAGTAATATAATCATACAGATAACAATAAAGATGAGGACAATAGTCCGAATAATGCAGATAATACTAATCATCAAGCCTCATCTCAAACAATTCAGAGAAATAGTATATAATCATACAGATAACAATGAAGATGAGGACAATAGTCCGAATAACGCAGATAATAGTATATCATCAAGCCATCTCAAACATTCAGAGAAATAGTATATAATCATACAGATAACAAATGAAGATGAGGATAATAGTCGAATAACGCAGATAATAGTAATCATCAAGCCTCATCTCAAACATTCAGAGAAAAATAGTATATAATCATACAGATAACAATGAAGATGAGGATAATAGTCCAATAACGCAGATAATAGTAATCATCAAGCCTCATCTCAAACATTCAGAGAAATAGTATATAATCATACAGATAACAATGAAGATGAGGATAATAGTCCGAATAACGCAGATAAACTAATCATCAAGCCTCATCTCAAACATTCAGAGAAATAGTATATAATCATACAGATAACAATGAAGATGAGGATAATAGTCCGAATAACGCAGATAATAGTAATCATCAAGCCTCATCTCAAAACATTCAGAGAAATAGTATATAATCATACAGATAACAATGAAGATGAGGATAATAGTCCGAATAATGCAGATAATACTAATCATCAAGCCTCATCTCAAACATTCAGAGAAATAGTATATAATCATACAGATAACAATGAAGATGAGGATAATAGTCCGAATAACGCAGATAATAGTAATCATCAAGCCTCATCTCAAACATTCAGAGAAAATGCTATTTTTCTTATTTAAAAACATAATAAAAAATTCGTAAATGTTTGTGTAGGTGACGTAGACTAGATTTGAACTCGCGATCATCTAACAATACCCGTTTCCCCTTTGTCATATTCTTTGTATGCAAACAACCAGGTTACAATGTAGAATTTTCCCTGGAACATTAGAATTTCCATGCGCGATTTCATGCAAGATATGTGGTGAGTGTAATGTTTGAAGTGACGTTATTTTTGGACACCGGCTTTTTTAGATGTGGCTGGAGGGGGGGCGGGAGCAAAGCCTGAAAATGGCGTCTGGAGCGTTGACCAGGATTCATGGTCAACTGAACAGACGGTATGTTGTGGGAGGGAAGCCATTACTGTTGTGTGGGGTTCGATCGAAAAAACTTAGAAGCATTTGTTGAAAAGAAGAAAAACAAAATTGTGGCGAATAATAAAAAGAAGTAAAGTAAAACTATCCTAGAAATCCGGTGTCTACCGGCAATAACTACGTATCTATGCTCATATATATTTTACCTATCTCGGTTTATATATATACATATATATATATATATATATATATATATGTTTGTGTGTTGTGTGTGTGTGTGTTTGTGTGTGTGTTTTGATTTCTATTTCCTTTGCATATCTATCAATAATATATATATATATATATATAATCTTTATATAAATTATATATATATATAATATATATATATTATATATATATATATATATATATATATATATTAGTATATATATAGTCTAGAAACACGTGTATGTTCTTATCTATCTATATAACTACCTATTTATCTATCTCAGTATTTTCGTGTCTATCTTCAGTAATATATCTGTTTGATTCATATCTCTCTCTCTCTCTTCTACTCTCTCTCCATCTCTCTCTCTCTCTCTCTATAACTATAAGAGTATATGATAGCTATATTATATATATATATATATATATCGTATCTCATTAGTATAACTTTATTGCTTATTATTGCTCTACTTATGTATCGAGCACTTTTTACCTTTTATCTTTAGACTAATTCAGCGACGTGTTACACACACACGACACGCGAGCACGACAGGACTACACGGACAACTACACACACTATTAATAATAAAATATTTATATATACTATATATAATATATATATGCTCTCTTTGGTCAAGTATTTATCGATAATTTCTTGGTATGACTCTCTTGAACCACTTCCCTGCTTTCTAATTTTTTCCACAGGAGAAGTTTGGTTGTATATTTTACTAACAAATTATTGCCCAGTTCTTTTCTCACAAACACACAACATACACATACACAACACTACACACACATCACATATCATACATCTACATATACATAATTATATATATATATATGTATATATGTATATATATTGAAGAATAATGGAATCACCCCAAATGCATGAATGACTATTCTTGATTTCTATAAATACCAACTGTCTTGGACACTGCTTCAGTTGCTTAGCTAGTTTGTTTATACAAACCAATAGGAAGATAAATGACTTCAAATATATAATATATATATATAATATATATATATATAATATATTATAGAGAGAGAGAGAGAGAGAGAGAGAGAGATGAGAAGTAAATACACAAGCGATGTTGTTTTGATATGGCTTTTTTTAGCGACAATTTTTGGAGAATATGTGCTTAATTGAAGTCGAACCTAATTTTGAAAGTTAATTAATAATTAATTAATTAAGCGGGCATACCTATTTAAATGTAAGGCTAAACAAATCGAGAAAAATCAATCTCTGTATGTACATTTCGGCCTATTAGGCCCCATCATTTCCTATCTATAGCTCTGCTGATGAGGCCTAATATGCCGAAATGTACATGCAGAGTTTGATTTTTCTCGATTTTTTTAGCCTTACATTTAAAAAGGTATGCCCGCCTAATTAATTAATTATTGATAACTTTCAAAAATTTGGTATGACTTCAATTAAGCATATATTCTCCAAATATATATTATATATATATATATATATATATATATATATATATATATTATATATTATAATTTCTTCTAATTCTATCTAACTTTCCCATTTTCTCTCTGTCCCTCCCATTCTCTTTATTCAACTGTGTGTATGTGCATATTGTATTCGCATGTCTCTCTATATTAATGAGTTTGGCGAGTGTGTTTTTATGAATGCAGGCAGTATCAATTCCCACACACTTCACACAGAAGATCCTTTGTAAAACACATCCAAAAATAAGGGGTTTACTCTGACCCCAGAATGATAAAACTGTATATTCCCGTTGGTATTGAACACAGGCCTGCAATATCGCATGAATGCGATCGAACATATGGTGAATATCACTCGGTGATTTATTATTGCTCGTCGAAAACTCTGACATTTTTCTCTAGAATATCAGAATATCTACAAGCCCTTAATATCTACAAGTTGTGTACCCAGTCAAACGCGGTATTGTTTTTTTTTTTTTTGGGGGGGTGCCGATGTTGCAATGTATTCCTCCTCAGGAAAACAAATATTGATACACGAGTGTTAGATGGTTATTTTGTTTTATGGCATATCACCCTTGAGGCTATTTAATGCGAAATCATGTTTGCTTGTTTCGTTTTGTTTTCTCTTTCTTTTGTTTTTTCACACACACACACACCCCACACACACACACACACATATATATATATTATATATATATTTTGGGAATAAAAGGCCTTAAATACCATGGGTATCGTGGTTATGGACCATTTCCACTCGCGAGTGGAAATGGTCCATAACCACGAAACCCATGGTATTTAAGGCCTTTTTATTCACAAATAACTTTGCTCTGTTTACAATAATTAAACATTGAGCTCTCATACGGAACCTGAACTCTACAACAAACTACTGGTAGAGAATTAGGACCCGCCTAGAATCACCTTTGTACCAAGAAACTTGGTACCGCACCAAAGTATATATATATATATATATATATATATATATATATATATATATATATATGCTCGCCTAATTTATTAATTATCAACTAATTAAATTTAAATTAGGTATGACTTCAATTAAGCTCTTATTCTCCCAAATTGTTGGCTATCGCCATCTCAAACAGACCATAAACTGTTTGTTTCAAAATTTGTATGAGTAAAAGGTGAAAATGTTTAGTGTATGTTGAATGTATTATTAAAAGGTTATTTCCGTATTCACGTGGCAGTACTTTCATACTGTCGTTCAGAAAGTCACCCAAAAATGTAGAATATATCAGTTTAAAAACAAAAGAGAAATTTGGTAAAACCCAGCAAGTGTGATAGTTAGAATCCCCGCCTGGCTGTCAGGGTTCGAATCACACTCACAGCAGTCTCCTGTCTATAACTTGCTGATGCAGCATAATATGCCGAAATGTACATACAGAGATCGACTTTTTCTCGATTTGTTTACGCCTTTACATTGCGTTAAAGAGATCGTAACGATCTCTTTAACGTAATGAACACACACGTGTAATCAACTGCAATCAATCGGTGTCTTGATTAATTCAGTGGATTTAAACCTGAAGATCCTTATGGTGAAACTCGAGTAGATTATCTCTTGTACCCATTTTATAATATATATAATATATATATATATATATATATATATATATATATCCAACCGTTAATAATAAGAGTAATATGTTATTAAAAAAAAGCCGAGAAAATCCGTTAAATTTCATTGTGACAGTCACGTGCTAAACGAGCCGAATAAACCGAGTCGAAAAATTGAGGGAAAATTACTGAAGTGTGTTGATTTTATGGAGTTTCACACAGAAATGTGTGCGTGATCTGATTATCAAGATATAGATTATTGAACCCTCCAAGATATTACAGCAAGACGTGACCCCCCTCTCCCTCTCTCTCTCTCTCTCTCTCTCTCTCTCTCTCTCTCTCTATCTCTCTATCTCTCTCTCTATCTATCTATCTATCTTACTCTTTCTATGTCTGTCTGTCTGTCACTCCAAGTTTCTCTTCCGTGCTCCTTTGATTTCATTTTATTAACTCTCTCTCTCTCTCTCTCTCTTTCTCTTTCCTCTCTCTCTCTCTCTCTCTTTCTCTCTCTTATCATCTCTCCCTCATTCTCCCTCTTTTTCCCTCTTCATCTCCTTCGCTTCAATTTATTTACTCTCTCTCTCTCTCTCTCTCTCTCTCTCTCTCTCTCTTCTCTCAGTCTTTCATGAATATGCATAAGCATAAGATAGATAGATGGATAGATAGTTAGATAGATAGATAGATAGATAGATAGAAATGACATGAATAGATTGGAGAATAGATAGATATATATATATTATAATATTTATATAATATTATCTTCTTCACCCTCAATCTACCTCATTCCTTCTTCTTTCTCTCTCTCTCTCTCTCTCTCTCTCTCTCTTCAGTCAGTCTTTCTCTCTCTTTCTTTTCAGTGATTTTCTTTTTCGTTTGTCCTTTTTACAATTTCTTTTTTCTTTCTCTATCTTCCTTTTTTCTCTTCTTTCTTCTTTCTTTCTTCTTCTTTCTTTTTTCTTCTCCTTTCTCTTTCTTCTTTCTTCTTTGTGAACTCAGATTTCGCCGATCCCCATCTTATGTTTTAATTACTTCATCATTATCTATCCTCTCCTCCCCCCCCCCTCTCTCTCTCTTCTCTCTCTCTCTCTCTCTCTCTTCCTCTCTCTCTCTCTCTCTATCGCTTGAATTATCACATATCCATTTTTTTTTTTCTTTCTTCTTTCTTTCTTTCTTTCTTTCTTTCTTTCTTCTTAAAACGAACTTCTAAAATTGCCAGTCATGTAATTTATGATCACCACTCAGCCAGCCATGAAATAAAAGACGACAATTCAATCCTTATATATATATATATATATATATTATATGTGTGTGTGTGTGTGTGTGTTTGCTGTGTCTGTGTGTGTGTGTTAATGTTATTGTTGAACGTTATTTGTTTGGTCTTTTTAAAGCATTGGAAATAAGAAAAAAAACAAGAAAAACAGAACAAAAATCTTTGAATATTTATATATTCAACCATTGCTCTGCTTCTGGTTTAATCTATTCCGATATTTCGGGTAAACATTCACCCTTTCTCAAGGTATGTCCGACGGTCTGGAGAGAAAAAAATGCAATGTTGTATATGAGCGCTAAAAATGAATTAAATGAAGTAGACGGATCTGGCGTTTTTTTAGCCGGTAATTTTCTTTCGAAATTGTGTGACGTAACTCCGAAATACGATCATGGTAATTGTTCGAAATGCGGCATGACTTTGTTCGTGAAAGTCATGTGCAACTTAAAGACAAGTAAAGAATAAAAAAACATATAATAAATGAATAAATAAATAATGATATTACGTCACAGCATTTATATATATATATGTATATATATATATATATTAATATATATTATATTATCAAGTATATCCCGTAATAGGGTCGACCAAATTGAGAGATCTGATCGTATATATATTACTACTATAATATATATATTATCTTTTAAGAATGGAAATGAGTAACCTACTCGAGTTCATGGAAGTCCCATTCCAACGGGCATTGTTTATGAACACACAAAGATTAATCGTAAACTCGATTAATGTTAAAAGTAACCTCTGAAGATCTTATCGATGAAACTCGAGTAGGTACTCATTTCCATTCTTAAATAATATAATTTCATGCTCTACATTGTATGAGCACTTTTGTATTGTTTTTTCTCAACCTTAACCTCTGGATATTGTGCGCTTCCAACGATCGTTCTTATACCACCGGTAAGTTAATTACTCTATACATATACAAGTATAATATATATACTATAATATAAATATATATATAAATTTTGCTTTTCCACCACATGCAGGATGTGACAAAGTCAAATTTAAATGAAAAGACCATGTTTGGTAGTACTGCTCGTTTTCCTTGTCCTAGACTAACAGGCCTTTCAGGCTTTAATGTGTATATATATTTACTTGTCATTAATTGTTTTATTTTCAGAAGTGTGCCTCCGCGACATTACATATACACACAAGCGTAACCCTTATATATAGTATCAAACCAAGCCCTTGGTATAATTTAATGTGACTATATATTATTTACTTGTCATTAATAGTTTTATTTTCGAACAAACTGTTTCCTCCGACATACATAATTACACACAACTTACCCTTCTATATATACTTATAGATAATATAATTTCTAAATTTATAAACCAAGGAAATGCCCCAATAATCAAGCTAGATAGAATACAACACACACAAACATATATAATGTAGTATAATTCTGAAAGAAATACTGTGATAAATATTTTATGTCATCTATCATACGGTCATATTATGCGAGGTAAGTAATATGATTTTGGATTTTCTATTTTTTTCATTTACCATTCAAAATTCTTTTCAGGCTACATAATCATTTTTTCCTGCAATTTTACCCTGTTTCATTCACAGAGACATTTTTTTATTTTACTTTTATTTATAATTGTTATTTATACATTCAATAAAGAATATTCTCTACTTTGCGATTTCGACAATTCGGATTCCGATTTCCTATTGTGAAAATCCCTTTTCAGAACCCGTCATTACCAAAAGATTTAGAAAAAGTAAACAAATGAACACAAATCCTAACTGCATATTAAAATAGTACTATATATAGTATATATATATATTATATATATAATAACCTGTTCTATAGTGATATGTATGTATGTATGTACGATTCATGTACTGTGTACGACGTATATTCATATCCTGTATTTACTATATCTGTATATACGCATACTAATATGCATATGATATATTGTTTATCAATATGTACTTGACATACTACTTATATGTACTTATAATGTACACGTACTATATGCAATATATTATAGTACTAATCATATATATATTATATATATATATATACAATTTTATTTTTTGCATTGTATTTCATATGAATTATAATAAATATAATTATAAATACCATGTATATATATCATATATTCTCTCTCTTAGTATATAAAATATGCATTTAATACTGTAATATCATACTGACTTTATCATCATGAACTTTTGCGTATCGTAGAATAACACCTAGTTGCGAATACATCCATATACTACCCCGTACCCTACTCATATGTTATACTAAAGTAGCCTATCCCTCTCGTGTCCATGTATCACTATGTACGGCAGTCCAGAGGGATTTACAATTGTTGATGTATATTTATTACTGCAGCAAAGTACCCCATGTAGGGGTATAGTTGAAACTGGTTAATTCTGGTGTAGATAAGCCAATATCATCCATCTATAGCGATATCAAAGAGCTTGTATCAACACTCATTATGAACAACGTTGCCAGCATATTAGTAGTGCTAGTAATTACTCCAGCCAATCTCGGTCCAACCTTGCCTTCGTTAATCGCCATAAGACGAAAGTACCCCACGGTATGAAATCTACGTTCATTCTACTGAGACTCTATCTGGCTGTCACTACTATAACCGATCTTGATTCCCTGACGCGCCCTATATTGCCGAAGTCACTGTGATCAATCCTCATTAGCGGATATCATAAAATATATATGTATCAATACATATAATGATAAATCTTCCTTAGTGAGTGAGATACTAATATAATCCCGTAAAGTCCTATAAATACTCTGTAGTGATAATGTTATGTTGTCATAATCACAAACCAACATACCCTCAAAACTATATGACGCATCATTAACTACGAAAGATTCAATCAAATTGAGATCTGACTGACACTAAAGATGCCTAATTGATTTTGATTTCATTTTTTTTGTTATTTCTTCTCATTAAATTCTTGTGATTTCTCGTTATTTTCCCTCCATTATTTGTCATCATGAGTGTGCGTAATCCTAGCTGTTCTCTATCTTCCACTAAAACTAAAAATACGAACTATATTATCCAACATAACCTATGGTCGCCATTAACAATCCGCGACCATCCTGCTATAGAAACTCTCGCTATCCTCGCACTACCGCTTCCAAAAGCCTATAGATTACTCAGACCCATACTGTGCACACAACTATTTTAATTGATGCACAACACACGTACCCTCAGTCAGACACGGTTCCGAATCACTTAGTTCAGCTGGCGGGAAAGTGTGTATACAGCGTATATATGCCTCGCGTGCGTTATCTGTAGTGCTCGACACACTGTTCTATTCGGCCGATCGGCGCGCCCTAACGTATATTACTACGCCTACGGTATCGACAGTCGACACGTGAGATATATGCTCATTTTCTCCAGTATTTCCGTATATTTAAACAAAAACGTTCTCTGTTCCGTAAATATTTCTTATCTTATTTCCATTTATCTATACTTTCATTATAGTTCATTATTCTTTGAATATTCTATTGACACTTCATAATAAGTATCTATTTCACATATTACTATCTTCTAGGAATAATAATAATAAAAAGATTAAGAAAAAACTAGAGAAATAAAAATAAATGAGATAAAATAAAAAATTCTGCTATGATAACGAATGTCTTGTTTATTGAGATAACGAAAAATACACAAACGTTAATTTCTACGATTGTATCAATGTAAGCGAAAACGCCCGAGAGGGATTTAAATTTTTTATCTTGATTTTGTTGTTGCCAGCTTTTTTTCTTATTTGTATTCAATTATAAATTAATTAGCGCTGATTTAAAAAAAGAACTAGGCGGAATTAAGGTGAGAATTCAACTACACACAAGGAGCTCATGAGCGTTCATTGTCTTGCTTGATATTTCTAACTTCTTCTCTTCTCTTTCTTTTTCTGATAAGTCTTCTCTTCTCTTCTTCTCTCATTTCTTCCTTCTTCTTCTTCTTCTTTCTTCTTACAATCCTTCATTTCCTATTCGTTCTGATAAGTCGTTGCTTTCTCTTTCTTTTCGTCGTATTCTCTCTTTCTTCTTCTTCCTTCTTCGTTCTTCTTCTTCTGTCTCTGTCGTGTCTTCTTATAACTTCTTCTTACTTCTTCCTTCTTCTTCTTCCATATCTTCTTCTCTATCTTCTTCTTTTTCTATTTCTGATAAGTTCTTCTTTTCTTTCTTTCTTCTTCTTCTTCTTCTCTTCTTCTTCTTCTTTCACCTTGATATTGCTTTCTTCCTCTTGTCTTTGTTTCTCTGTCCTAATGATCGTTCGATTCTCATTGGAGCACTTCTACCTCTTTCTTTGCTGCCACACCTAAGCTAACTTTAATAATAACTTATATATATATTATAGTCATACATATATAATTTACGCACGCATGATAAATATATATGCTCAAAAGCATGCATATATAATTACGTACATATATATATATATATATATATATATATACAAAACACACACATAACTACATACACATACACCCACACAAACATGCACACAAAGACACACACAAAGACACACTGACAACACACCACACACACACATTACATATAATATATATATTATATATATATATATATATATATATATATACGTGTGTGTATGTCGTATAGATTATAATAAGTAATACATTTTCTTGAATAAAGGATAGCTGCAACCATTTCTGATATCTTCAACACCCCCCCGCACACACACATAAGATATATTATATATATATATAATATAATATATAATATATATATATATATATATACATTCTATGATTGATCCTGTCATCGCTGGCGGGTGGATTCTGTCTAAAAGAAGCACCATTTCTAATATCTCCATAATCCTCGTCGGAATTCTTGAGATACACAGCAAAAGAAAGGTTTCCATTATTTCCTTTATTCCTAATCGCGAAATGTGCCAATTTTTACCGATATTCTCTCTGCAACGCAAAGAATTATACTTCGCTATTATCACTTTCAGTAAAAGAATTTATACCAATAGTAATACTAATGCTTTATAGCGAGAATTATTGTGTTTATATTTTAACTAGTTGGACCTGTGGATATAACACATTATGATAAGTGTGTGCTTGGGAGTAATGGTGGTGAAGGGGTTATTCCATATTCATTTTTGATGGGTACTCAATTTTTTAAAACACATTTTTTCTATTTAACCTAACTATGGTTTGTTGGGTTTTATGGTATGTCAACACTTGTTGGGTTATTTTATGCTGAAGATGATTTGTTAGGAAATAGGTATTCAATTTCTTTTTTCAATGCAATTTTTTTTGTTTAAACCATAAATAAAACCCTAAAAAGATATTAGCACTCCGGGTCAGAGTGGACCTGGGAGTAATAATGAAGAAGGGGTACTACAAACTCCCTAGAGCTCCAGAATTGGAACTTCACCCTTAAATGCAGTTTAACATCATACCCAGGACACTAAAACCCTTAGCCAACACTTTTTTAAAACTCAATTTTTCTATTTAACCTAAATTTGGTTGGTTTGTTGGGTTTTATGGCATGTCAACCCTTGTTGGGTTATTTTATGCTGAAGATGTTTTTGTTTCATTCGTTCTTGATGGGTACTCAATTTTTTTTAAAAACTCATCTTTTTCTATTTAACCTATAGATGGACCCTAACAGGTGTACCACTTTGGGTCAAAGTTGACCTGGGAGTAATGGTGATAAAGGAGTTACTCCACATTCCCCAGAGCTCCAGAATTATAACATCACCATCAGATAGAGTTTAACATCATACCCAAGACATAAAATCTCTCACCCAACCCCTTTCCACCACAGATATGATTAAAAATGGATGGGACTTGCTATAGGGTTGGGCCAATCGTATAAGCACTAGGGCTGGACATGACTTGTCGATATATCAGAGTGGTGACCCGTGATGCTTAAGAATGGAACCCTGGTAACTGTGCAGTCCATACCTTGCAGCAAACTCCATTTTAGTCCTTACTTAGGCTAGACGGGCGGGTCGGAGAGGGCCTCATACGATCAATCGGCTGGTTACAAGACCTATTTGCCTTTATGGCAAACCACATTAATCTGTTTTATTATTTGGGTGTTAGAGGGGCGGTGGTGGCTGGGGTCTTAATATCCTGGATATGACGTTAACATCTAATCTGATGGTAAAGTATGAGCCCTGGACAATTTGGAGTACATCTTCACACCATCACTCTCAGTTCCACTCTAACTGGAGAGAGGGTACCTTTTAGGGTCCCTTCTATGAGTTAAAATAGAACAAAATGTATTTAAAAAAATGTAATTTTAAAAAAATGAGTACACTCCAAGGAAAACATAACTTCTTCCGCATAAAATAATCCAATGGATGACATGCGTTCTACCACTAAGTAAGGCAAAGTGGAGTTGTCATGGACTGCTGAACCACCAGGATCTTCCTTAAGCATCTCGGGTCTTCAACCCACGCTCAACTGGTGGAACCCATTGTGGGGTTCTACCCTAAGAAGTGCAGTCAGTTTATTCGTACATCTCCCCAAACCGAACAAAAAGAAAAAGAGATAATCAAACGTTCGTTGTTTTTACTAACGAGATCGAAATGATTTTTTTTAAAAAAGGGCCGGCCAATTTTGTGTATATCGAAGCGGAAGAATAGAGGCGGGAAAAATCGCCATGTCTTTTTACAGCGTAATATTGAAACGTGAACGTTTCATTTTTCTTTCACGACAAATCACGGTGGCACTCAATCAAATGAGCCATTACCTTAATGGGTCTCATAAATTAGCGTCGGAGAGCCGGTGATGCGCAGATCCACGGACGAGGAGTGACGGGGGTGGGGGTCGACAGCGGGTGGCGGTGGAGGGGGGTATAGACACTTCAGATCTTGCTCTCCTATTAGGAGGCATCGATTTTAGCAAAGGACGTGTTGAAAGAATTCTGAGGAGTAATTTACGCTCTGGACCTTTGGTAAATAATGTATTGCTATCTCTGACACTTCACTATCCACATATATGTTAATTAGCACAATGCCCGTCAAAATGGTGTGATAAGGCGGATATGACTAGGCATTCTGCAGTGTAATCATTTGCAAGCTAGTTTTAGAGAATTCCGAGTAGTATCTCTGGCGCTATGATTGGCATAGAATTTGCCAACTATCTTACGGTATGCAAATGTTATAACTATATATATATTATATATATATTATATATATTATATATATATTATATATTATGGACTCTCCCGTCGATTTTCGACGTATGAGGGTTCATACACACAATGAACACCCACACGAGTTGATTTGTTTATAGTGGTGAAGGCTTGTGTTGGACCATCCACACTTTTTTGGCACAGTCGAATAGGAAAGATTGTTGCAGTCAAGGGTTGCCACAACCCAATCAACGACCGACCTCAGGAATTTGAATTCAAGAAGTTATCCCACCTCTCCTAGAACTGGTTACCTACCCAAGGCTGAAGGACCAGGTTTTCCCCAACTATTTAACCCATAGGTGGAAAGAATTTTGAATATATATATAATATATATATATTATATATATATATATATATATATATATATTTGGAAGAATATGTTGCTTAATTGAAGTCGTACCTAATTTTGGAAGTTAATTAATTGATGATTAATTAATTAGGCGGGCGTACCTATTTCCGACCGCCTAATTAATTAATTAATAATTAAATTAACTTCAAAAATTAGGGTAGACTT
The DNA here is from genome assembly GCA_023376005.1 of Doryteuthis pealeii. NCBI lineage: Eukaryota > Metazoa > Mollusca > Cephalopoda > Myopsida > Loliginidae > Doryteuthis > Doryteuthis pealeii. The sequence goes on along the minus strand of CM042170.1, from coordinate 71,022,009 downwards.
CAATTAAACACATATTCTCACCCATATATATATATATATATATATATATATATATATATAATATATATATATATATATTCAAATTCTTCACCTATGGGTTAAATGTTGGAAACTGGGTCCTTCAAGCCTTGGTAGGTACAGTCTAGAGAGGATAACTCTGAATTCAAAATTCTGAGGTCGGTCCGTTGATTGGTTTGTGGCACCCTTGGGATGCAACAAATTCTTTCTATCGACTGTGCCAAAAGTGTGGATGGTCCAACACAGCCTTCACCACTTAACAAATCACTGTGTGGGTGTTCATTGTGTGTAGAACCCTCTACCTCGAAAATCGAGGGAGAGGTCCATAATATATATATTATATATATATATATATATATATAATATAATATATATAGTACATTTGCATACCGTAGATAGTGGCAATTCTATGCAATCATAGCGCAGAGATACTACTTCGGAATTCTCTATAGCTTGCAAGTTACACTGCAGAAGTGCCAGTCAATCCGCCTTAATCAAACAATTTTGACGGCATTGTGCTAATACAATAGTGGATAGTGAGTGTCCAAGAGATAGCATACATATTTACCAAGTCCAGAGGTAATTAAACTCCAGTCAGAATCTTGTCAACACGTCCTTTGCTAAAATCGAATGGGCCTCCTAATAAGACGAGCAAGATCTGAAGTGGTCTAATACCCCCTCCACCGCAGCCGCTGTCGACCCCACCCCCGTCACTCTCGTCCGTGATTCTGCGCACTCACCGCTCTCCGACGCTATTAATGAGTACCCATTAAGGTAATGGCTCATTTTTGATTGAGTGCCACGTGATTTGTCGTGAAGAAAGAAACGTTCACGTTCAATATTACGCTGTAAAAGACATGGCGAATTTTTCCCGCCTCTTTTCTTCCGCTTTCGATATACACAAAATGGCCGGCCTTTTTACAAAATCATTTCGATCTCGTAGTAAAACCAACGAACGTTTGATTATCTCTTTTTTTTGTTCGGGTTTGGGGAGATGTAAATAAACTGACTGCAACTTCTGTGAGGGGTAAGAACCCCAATAATGGGTTCCACCAGTTGAGCGTGGGTGAAGACCCGAGATCTTAAGGCAGAAATCCTGGTGTCAGAGCCATGACAACTCCACTTTGCTCTTACTTAGGCTAGACGGCATGTCAATCCATTGGATTAATTTTATGGCGGAAGAATTATGTTCCTTGGAGTGTACTCATTTTTTAAAATACATTTTTTTAATACATTTTGTTCTATTTACTCCATTAGAAGGGACCCTAAAAGGTACCCTCTCTCCGGGTTAGAGTGGAACTGAGAGTGATGGTGAAAATGTACTCCAAATTGTCCATGGGGGGGGGGCGGCGGGGGGGGCCCCGCCTTCATAACTTTCAGCCATCAGATTAGATGTATAATCGTCATATCCAGGATATTTAAGACCCCCAGCCACCACCGTCTAACACCCAAAATATAAAACAGATTAGTTTTTTTATGGTTTGGCCATAAAGGCAATAGGTGCTTGTAACCAGCCGATTGATGTATGAGGCTCTCCGACCGCCCGTCTAGCCTAAGTAAGGATAAAATGGAGTGCTGCAGGTATGGATGCACTCATACCAGCGGTTCCATTCTTAAGCATCAGGGTCACCACTCTGATATAGTCGAAAAATCATGTCAGCCCTAGTGCTTATACGATTAGCCCAACGCCTATAAGGCAGTCCCATCACATTTTTAATCGTATCTGTGTGGAAAGGGGTTGGTGAGAAGTTTTTATGTCTGGGGTATGATGGTTAAACTCTATCTGATGGTGATGTTAAAATTCTGGAGCTCTGGGGAATGTGGAATAATTCTTCATTACATTACTCCCAGGTCAACTTTGACCAGGGTGGTATCCTGTTAGGGTCCATCTATAGGTTAAATAAGAAAAAGATGAGTTTTTTTTAAAATTGAGTACGCCATCAGAGAAGGAATAAAAACAAAACATCTCAGCATAAAATAGCCCAAACAAGTGTTTGCATGCATTAAATCAAACAAACCTACAAATTTAGGTAAACAGAAAAAATTGAGTTTTAAAAAAAAGTGTTGGCTAGGGTTTTAGTGTCCTGGGTATGATGTTAAACTGCATTTAAGGGTAAAGTTCCAATTCTGGAGCTCTGGGAGTTTGGAGTACCCTTCATCATCAATTACCTACCGGTCCACTCTGACCCGGAGTGTAAATATCTTTTTAGGTCCATTTATGGTTTAACAAAAAAAATTGCGTTGAAAAAAAAAGAAATTGAATACCCATTTCATAACAAAACATGCTTCAGCATAAAATAACCCAACAAGTGTTGACATACCATAAACCAACAAACCATAGTTAGGTTAAATAGATAAAATTGTGTTTTAAAAATTGAGTACCCATCAAAAATGAATGTGAGTAAACCCCTTCACCACCAATACTCCAAGCACAACACTATCATAATGTGTTATTATCCACAGGTCCAACTAATTTATTGTAAACACAAATTATTCTCGCTATAAAAGCATTAGTAATTACTATTGGTATAAATTCTTATTAGCTGAGAAAGTGATAATGCGAAAGTATAATTCTTTGCGTTGCAGAGAGAATATCGGTAAAAATTGGCACATTTCGCGAATGAATAAAGGAATAATGAAACCTTTCTTTTGCTGTGGTAAATCTCAGATTCCGACGAGGATTTTATGAGATATTAGAAATGGTGCTTCTTTTAGCAGAATCCACCCGCCAGCGATGAACAGATCCATCATAATATATATATATAATATATATATATATATATATATATAATTATATATATATGTGTGTGTGTGGTGTGTGTGTGTGTGTGGTGGCGTCTGTTGTCTGTGTGCGTGTGCATGTTTGAGAATACCGACTACCTAATCTAAGTATATATATATATATATATATATATATATACTATATATATGTGTGTTTGTGTGTGTGTATGTGTGTGTGTGTCTGTGTGTGTGTGTGGGGTTGAAGTTATCAGAGATGTTGCAGCTATCTTTATCGCAAGAAATGTATTACTTAATTATAATCTTATACGACATACACACACGTATATATAGTAATATAAATATATATATATCTATATATATAGTAATATTTATATTTTGTGTGTGGTGTGTGTGCGGCGTGTTTGTGTGGGGTGCATGTGTATGTAGTTATTGTGTGTTGTTTTGTGTGTATATATATATTATATATATATATATATATATAAATAGTTTTGACATATATATTTTATATGGCCTGGCGTAAATATATATTATGACTATATATATATAAAGTTATTTATTAAAGTTAGCTTGTGTGGCACAAGATCAGAAGTATAGTGCTCCCAATTGAGAATCGAACTCATTACAAAGAAGAAACAAGAGAAGAAGAAAAGAAGATAAAAGAATATAGGTGAAAAAGAAGAGATGAAGAAGAGAAGAAGAAGAAGAAGAAGAAGAGAAGAAGAAGAAGAAGACTTATCAGAAAAAGAAAAGAGAAGAAGAATTGTCAGAAAAAGAAATAGAAATAGAAAGAAGACCTTTATAAGAAGAAGAAGACACCAGAAAAAGAAAGAGAAGAAGAAGAATTGTCAGAAGAAGAATTGTAAGAAGAAGAAGAAGAAGAAGAAGAAGAAGAAGAAGAAGAGAAGAAGAAATATCAGCAAGACAAATGAGCTTCATTAATCCAATGCCGGATAGAAAGAATTCTCCTTTTCCTTCTTTTTTTAAAATCAGCGCTAATTACAATTTATAGATTGAATACAAATAAGAAAAAAACTGACAACACAAAAATCAAGATAAAAACATTTAAATCCCTCTCTGCGTTTTCTCTTACAATGATAAATACAATTAACGTTTGTGTATTTTCGTTTAATTCAATAACAAGACATTCGTTATATGCAGATTTTATTTTATCTCATTTTAGTTTATTTCTATTTTTTCTTATCTTTTTTATTATTATTATTGAAGAAATAATGAATAGCAATAATTTTATGAAGTGTATAGAATATCAAAGAATAAAATAAATAAATAAATAAATATGATAAGAATAAAAGAGAACTTTTTTTTTAATAAAATGTAAGAAAGAGCTCATGTCGTAGATCGCGTAGGCGTAGTAATATAAACCGTTAGGCGACGCGATTACGTGATAATCCCGTCAGGCCACTTTGCGCCTAAAACCGCCTAAATGTGAATTCCGCCGTTGTCATCAAAATGGCACTATAGTAATGTCTGAGTATCATATTCAAGGGGCAGGTCGAGTTTAACGGATGGTACGTATTTAATCGACATATTATGTTAATAGAGTCCGTATTTTTAGTTTTTAGTATAGAAATGATTTCGCAATAAATAAAAATATTGAGAAATAACGAAACAAAAATTTAATAAAATAAACCACAAAATAAAAAATAAAAACCAAAATCATCGATTTTATATCAGCAATTTGGATGAAATCTTTTTTAATATGCAGTCATGTGGATTTTGTTAATTTTGTTATTTTGTTTGTGATTTTTTCCAATATCAATATATATATTTATATATATATATATATAATTATATATATATATATATATATATATATGTATATTCAATATATTAATACATGCATATATATACATAATATACATATATAATTTATATATTCATAATATATTATATATATAAGTGCATATAATAAATATATATTTATATGAATTTAGTTCGGTTTTTGTTTGTGAATTTTCCAGTATTATATATATATATATAGATATATATATATTATCGTATATAATTCATACATATATAGCATATGTATATTCATATATATATATACCATGCATATTATAGATGATATACATACATATTATACATATTAATGTATATACGTGCATATATATGAAATATATATTTCATATATGTATACTGCATATATATATACATATATACATATAATATACATATACATATGCAATACATAATATATATATATACATATGATATACAATGTATATTCCTAATATATAATTACATGCATATATAACAATATTACTGCAACATATACCTGCGTAATTTATAATTACATACATATTATATTCATAAG
>CM042170.1:70970260-71005260 GCA_023376005.1 Doryteuthis pealeii | reverse complement strand
ACATTTTAGCCTATCCTAAACGTGTTCCCATGGGAAAATAAAGTTGATTAGCGGCTTTATTATCGGGAATATTTCTTGTTCCAATCAACAGTAAAACGCCAGAATTTCGGCTGCAAAATTTTAAGGTCGGTCTGTCTCACAAATTAGGATCTAGAATGGACCATTAGATCATAGAGTGGTGGTTGGCACCTTAGTCTCAGAGATTATGAAAACATCAGTCATTTATTGCACTTACTACTACTGGTAAAATTTATGTATTAAGCATACTTATAAAATTTTCACTAAGGTTTTTTTTCTTTTTAATTTTTACTTTACAAATGCATTAAAAATGATTTTTACAATAAAACAGCATTAGAAATGATGTCGCTATAAAAGTCCATGAAATGATTTTTACTATAAAATTGCATTGGGAATGAATGTTACTATAAAAATGCATTAGAAATGTTTTTTACTATAAAAATGCTTTAGAAATGATTTTTATTATAAAAATGCATTGGGAATGAATTTTACTATAAAAATGCATTAGAAATGGCTTTTACTATGAAAATGCATTAGAAATGATTTTTACGATAAAAATGCATTAGAAATGATTTTTACTATAAAAATGCATTAGAAATGATTTTTATAATAAAAATGAATTAAAATGATTTTTACAAAAAAAAATGCATTAGAAATGAATTTTACTATAAAAAAGCATTGGAAGTGATTTTTACTATAAAAAGCATTGGAAATGATTTTTACTATAAAAATGCTTTAGAAATGGTTTTTACTATAAAAATGCATTGGAAATAATTTCACAATAAAAACATAAGAAATGATTTCTACTATAAAACAGGAATCGGAATGATTTTTACATTAGAAATAATTTTTACTCTAAAAAAGCATTAGAAATGATTTCACATTAAAATGCATTGGAAATGATTTCTTCTATAAAACAAAAGCATTGGGAATGATTTTTACTATAAAAATGTATTAAGTCTTAAGCTTTGTTAAGTATTCTATGTTATTTTTGCCTGGTCAATATTGAACTTGCAGCCTCCAAATTTTTGTCACGTAGAACTGTTTTATCTCATCCCTTATATCCGTGTTGACATGTGGCTAGACACAGCAACTACATCCGACCAGGAGCGAAACCCGACTGACTTTTCCTAAGCCCGATTCGTTAACCTCTTGACCACTTGACAGGAGTGGTGTTTAAACTATTAGATAGATTGAAATTGAAATTGATTGAACAACGGATATCACGGCTCTTCCGCGTGGCGTTATAACAACCCACGAGATGCGTGTTTATAATGTCCAAAACAAAAAAACATACAAGACCGCGTCCATTTCAAAAACAGTTTCTGAAGATGAAGTTTCATCGCAGTTGATTAGACACTGGGCATTATTTTATTTTTTTATACGCATTGTAATTGCCTTCTTAATATAAATAAATAATATTATACCTAGCAATGCTTCAAGCAAATTATCAAATACTATTAAATAGATACATTTGTTATATATTTTACGATCACCAGAGAGAGATCCAGTCTCAAACAACAGACGATCATTGCTTTATGTTGACGGTGAAAGTTAATTAAAGTCGCCCTTAGAGAATTCTAACAGATTTTAGGAGCATATAATAAGTCTACAGACACCATATATATATATATATATATATATATATAGGATGTCGCCAGGTGGTTTTGAAACTGTTCCGTTGCTGGGAAATCGTGTTGGTAATCCCAAGACTGTATTCACAACAAAGAAACAGCAGTAACAGACCATTAGAGTTTAACTTTCCTATGTCATGTTTACTAATTCCTCTTACCCAAGTCAGTGTGTCACATCCAACACGAGCATTGAAGTCACCCATGGCATAGAGTTTATCACGAAATGTTGTACGAAGGTTACTGTAAAAGGATTCCTTTACCTCCTCCTTGGAGTCCGTTGTAGGCTCATAACAACTCAGCAAGGTCGCATATTTATTCCTTCGATATGTAAACGAAGAGACATCAGCCGGTCAGAAATACCTACTGGAAGCGATTCCAGTTGTAAAACAATGTCATTTCTGATGACGAACTCAACACCAGACTCTCTCTTCACAGTTTCAGGGAGACCCACCAAAAAGAAGGTGTGACCTCCATCCATTTCTTTCAGTTCCCCCATGCCTGGAAGCCTGGCTTCTGATAGAGATGCAATACTGTTGTTTTCTTTAAGAACGCGTGCAATAATTGCAGATCTGCGTCGAAGGTTTTTCTTGTTGTCTTGAAGTGTCCTTACGTTCCAAGATGCTATGAACATGTTTGTTTCGTTGATTTTAGATTTTCTGAAATTTCGGGTGCACAATTTGGATGCCCAGCCATATGCACCTTATAGCAGGGTCATGTACGGAGATGCAATTTTTGGGTCACCTTTTTATTGACCGTTCCCATGTGAGGAAAGCAGTACCATCCCTAAATTAGACTGCTTTGTTATGAGAGGAGGACACGAAGTGTTGTAATGTCCGATGTTGTAATACACAGCGGCCATACTCACCACCCATGCGTGAATTTCAAGCTAGAGACTTCCAGCGACATCCCCACCTGTCCCCGACGCTATCTCTTCCTCGCCATGGGATTTCGGGGAAAAAAGAGTCATATTAGAAGTATTTTTAGTCATTCAACTGCTGATCAACCTGCACTACGATTTATTTAGAGTGATCTGTTGCTTGTGCTATGCAAAGCACACTCTCTCCCATCAAAACAACATAGCCCGTACAGGTTCATAGTGTGCCACACGTTAGGTGTTAGTTTTGATCACATGTTGTTTTATCACGGATGCGATATATATATATATATATATATATATATATATATATATTATGAAATGGGTACAAGAGATAACCTACTCGTTTTCACCATAAGGACCTTCATGGCTAAATCCACTGAATTAATCGAGACACCATTTAATAGCTGTCGATCTCACGTGTGTCTTCATTGCATTAAAGTGTTCGTTATGATAACGAACACTTTAATGCAATGCACACACGACTGCTATTAGTCGGTGTCTCGATTAATTCAGTGGATTTAACCCTGAAGGTCCTTATGGTGAAACTCGAATAGGTTATCTCTTGTACCTATTTCATAATAAATTTACTTTACTTAGTATTGAGCACTTTGTATGTGTTATATCGCTGACTTACCCACCAGAATTCCACACTTGCTGACCATCGTGACCAAATTCACCGGTAAGTCAATTATATATATATATATATATATATATATATATATATATATATATATAAGTAAAGAAATAACAAAAAACCTAGAGATTTAGCGTTATAGTCTATATCAGGGAACTTAGACAAATAGTCTAACTCTCCCGATTCATCAGATGCGAATGATGAATTGATCATTCGTATCTGTTGAATCGGGAGAGTTACACTATTTGTATAAGCTCCCTGAAATAGACTATAATGCTAAATCTCTAAGTCTTTTCTTATTTCTTTACTTATATATTTGCTCTGTGACTCTAACATTAAGAGCACACATTGAGCTCTCAAACTGCGACAGGTTTTTTTTAATAAAATTCTTGTGTCGTAAGGAAGATTACTTCTCTGGACTTTATGTATATATATATATATATATGTATATATATATATGTATATATATATATATATATATATATATATATGTATATGTATATATATATATATGTATATAATATATATATATATATATATATGTATATATATGTATATAGATATAATATATATATGTATATGTGTATATATATATATATATATATATATATATATATATATATATATATATATATATATATATATATATATACAATAGCATAATCTTTACAGATACATACACCACACACACACACACACACACACACACACACACACATATATATATATATATATATATATATATATATATATATATATATATATACGTGCATTATGCTTGAGCGTGTGTAATTGTAAATATATTTATGTGTGTATACAAACCCTTAAACCGTTTACAAGAAAGATTGTGCTAATTGGTCTTATTCAAACACTCAAAAGGTAAAAATTTTCAAGTCAATCATAAATAAATTCGTATTTTATTTGATTACATTCCTGTCGGCCATGTTTAAAACTGTTAAATAATGGAACGTGACGTTTGGCGCGCGATTTCTCCGGGATCTCGCGAGAAAGAAACAAAAAAAAGCCCGCGAAATATTGTTAATAAAAGATTTGCCTTCTTTTTCTCTTTTCTCTTTCTTTTTCTTTTCTTTTCTTTTTTTTAACATTTTTTAAAAATTTATATCAGACTTTTTTTTACGTGGCTAGCGTTTCCCCGAGACATGAATTTTCGACGCCAAACCGACAGACATTTTGATATATATTTTCTCTTTTTTTTCAACAATATTAATTCAAAGTTAGAGGAATAAATTTGTATGACAAAATCTTGCGATTAGAATTTTTGGACCATATTACCTTTAGGCACCCCTTTTTGATCTCGATTAAGAAAGGACATGTTTTTCATTTACACCGTCAATATCCGGTTGTTTGTTAGGGTTAGGGTTTGGGATAGGGTTAGGGTTAAGGGTTAGTTTTATAATTTTTTTAAAAATTTGAAAAACGTCTGTTAAAACAACCGGATATTGACGGTGTAAATGAAAAACATGTCCTTTCTTAATCGAGATCAAAAAGGGGTGCCCATATGGTCCGGATTTTTTATCAAAGGAATAATTTGGTTTACATCAACATTTTCAATCCATATCTAAGTCTGGTACAAGGCTTAGTATGTTGAGCAACTATACTGTAGTATCTCTTTGTATACATGCTTGTTGATCGTCTGGCCCTGTGGCAAGAACTCGCATTGGACGATGCTCCTTACCTGGAGGAGACGACACTGTTTGCATTTCACATATCGCTAATACATCTAAAAAGGTATGCATTCAACTATTCTCCCTCCAGCTATGGGTAAAATCGCACAAGAAGCTGGGCTTTTTGACCTTGATTAGGAAACCAGTCGAGGAGAAGGAAGACTGTGTTAAAACCTGTTAAACTACGCTTAAATAATTTAACTCGTGTCACATCCTACTCATGCGGATGGGTAGGATATATATATATATATATATATGTGTGTGTGTGTGTGTGTGTGTGTGTGTGTCTGTGTCTGTGTCAAAGAAAGTAAAAACTTAAGAAACCATCATTCCGGAATAAATTTATTTCGACTAAAAGCTCAAAAGGCTTTTTCAAATTTTTACAAAATTTTATATATATACAGGTTCATAAAATGAGTAATGTTTATTTCGCCCACGCTGCAGTGTTTCAATCTTTTTTAGTAGATCTTCATCAGAGCTTTAGTTTATTTGAGGAAAATAAATTCATCACTGGGAATAAAGATACTGTGAGAGTCTGTTGATAGTCAGTCTATTTAAGAATGTTGAATGAAAAACTATATATATATATATATATATATATATATATATATATATATTATGCAAAATATGCCTGAAGTTGCTGACGAGATAGTTCTTCAAGATGGCTTCCCACAGAGATTACCCCATCGCAAATGTTTGATAATAATACAAAGTGTATGCATAGAAATCCATTTAAATTAAAGCCAGTACTTTGTCACGAAGCCATTAACCTTTGACCTCCAGTTTCATTGACCTTCCTAGGTCATTGGCCAATTCACATCCAAAAGTGTCGATCACCCAAACTGTTACGTTTATCTATTGGCAGGTTTTCCAACGATTTTTCATCTGTATTAATCTAACTTCATTTTGTGATTGGCATCTGTCACGTTTGACCGTGGGTGTTGTGTATGTGTGTGTGTGGGGGGGGTGGAATAGTGTTATCGATGACCGAGCAGTGAGGTAATTTCGGAGAGTGGTTTGACCAAATGCTCACACGTACACACTTTTTTGTCGTAAAAAAGTTGTGACATGCCAGAGACAAGAGATTTATGTCCTAATAGATGTATGGCATATATATATATATATATATATATATATATATATATATATATATATATATATATATATAGATAGATAGATAGATAGATAGAGAGAGAGAGAGAGAGAGAGAGAGAGAGAGAGAGATAGATATAGATACATCATTTTTTTTAAATTTGAGATGAAACAAAGAAATCACAGTGCTCAACCACAAATTTGTAGGAGCTTTATTTATTTATTTGTTGAATTTTTAAAAAATATAATTGTTTTCCATAGGCAACTACCCAGGTTTCAGGCTATTTTGCTATCATCAGGTAGCTAATTGTTCTTCCGGTGTTTATGCGAAGACATTTCTTGCTGTTATGTTTTTGGACCACAAATTACGTCGGTTGTTTATTGTGGACGCTCTTTATGCTTTCGATTATATTTTTGAATTTTTGAATTTTTACATTAAAAAAAAATGTTCACAAAAAATAAATATATAAATATATATATATATATATATATATATATATATATATTATGGAAAAGATGACTTACCGGTGAATATGGTCACGGTAGTTGATGTGAAGTTCATAAAGGTAAGGCAGTGATATAACAAATAAAAAAGTGCTCAATACGTTAGTAGAGCAAATTTATTTTAATATAGGTCCAAGTGATAACCTACTCGAATTTCACCATGTTGAGGATCTTCAGGGTTAACTCCACTGTGTAAATAAAAATGTTGGTTGATTGTAGACAATTATATGTATGTGTCTTTTGCTATGAACGGTACATTATAAGCTCATTGCAAAAGATTTACACAGTGGAGTTAACCCTGAAGATCCTCAACATGGTGAAAATCGAGTAGGTTATCACTTGGACCTATATATATATATATATATATATATATATATATATATATTATATAAGGGGACGGGTTAGCTCACTCGGCAGAGCGTTCGGCTAGAAACCACAAGGTTCCTAGTTCAATACCGGTCCTCGCCGACTCAGCGTATGAGTAGCACAGGGATCTATGTGGTAAAGTAAGGAGCTGATGGTAGGCGTGGCGCTCCACCCCATACGCCAAAACAATCTCCTTGGTCTAGCGCTATTAAAAAGGGGATAGACTCCCTCGCTGACTGGCTGATACCGACATTAGGCCGCCCCGACGACTTTACTTTACTTATATATATAGTGGCATATATATATATATGAACATATATTTATATAAGGGTTGTGTTTATTTTGTTTTATTCTAATTATTGTTGTTAGTTGTTGTTTTTATTAGTTTTATTATTTGAGTTTTCACATCAGTGTTAGCTGATGGTCTTTCACTGGAGTCTGAGTGACAGCAAGTCTCCTCAGGTCTCCAGGACTCTTCTGAGTATTCTGGCAGATTGCAGCAGTGCAGTGTTCTGAATGGTTTCAATCCTTCCTCTGATATCCAAACTTTCCAAACCCTTTTCTAATCCTTTTGGGACTGTTCCAAGTGCACCAACTACAATTGGTATAACTTTCACTTTCATATTCCATAACTTTTTCAGTTCTCTGGCAAGGTCCAGATATTTGTCAATTTTTTCATTTTCCTTTAACTTCACCCTGTGATCCGCTGGCACTGCAAAATCCACCAGTTGACAAGTTCTTTCTTTTTTGTTAATCAACACTCGGTCTGGTCTTCTTGTTGGGATAAGGTGATCAGTTTTAATTTCAAAGTCCCAGAGAATTTTGTGCGTTTCGTTCTCAAGAACAGATTCTGGTTTATGCATATACCATTTTGTTGTGTGGTCAAAATTTAATTTCTTGCATAATTCCCAGTGGATCACCTTCCCAACTCAGTCGTGTCTAGTTTTGTATTCTCGTTGTGCTAGTTTGCTACATTCGCAGAGTATATGGTTAACAGTCTCATCTCTATTACCGCAAAGTCTACATTTACTATTTTGTTGGGTCTTATCAATTTTCGCTTCGATGTAGTTTGTCCTTATTATTATTATTATTATTATTATTATTATTATTATCATTGTTTCCAATATTATTATTATTATTATTGTTAATACTATTATTATTGTATAAATTGTTTATGTACTTACGGGCATTTTAGAACATTAGTGATATTATCGAACTAAACAAAATAAACTTTGATAATAGTACTTATGTTCTAATATGCCTGCAACTACATTAACAATTTATACAATAATAATAATATTAACAATAATAATAATAGTGGAAACAATGATAATAATAACAATGATAATAACACTAATAATAACAACAACAACAATAATTAGAATAATATATATATATATATATGTGTGCGTGTGTGTGTGTAGTATGACTCTCTCTCTCTCTCTCTCTCTATATATATATATATATATATATATATATATATATATATATATATATATATGATAACGTTTGGGTGATCGACATTTTTGGATATTAATAGGTCAATGACTGATATATATATATATATATATATATATATATATATATATATATCCGTAATTAACATCTATCAATATGTCATATCTCTCACCAATCTCATCTCTCTCTCTCTCTCTCTCTCTCTCTCTCTCTCTCTCTCTCTCTCTCTCTCTCTCTCTCTCTCTATATAACTTTTAAAGAAAGAAAAACTTAACAAACCGTCATTCCGTAATGATTCATTTCGACCAGAAACTCAAAAGGCTTTAAAATTTTTTTTTTTAGATTCAAAAGACTCTGTATTTAATCTAATTTATTGATTATTATACATTGAGCTCTCTTCGGGATTTATAAAAATCCTTGTTTGAATATATGTTTGCACCCACAAGAGCATACAATATGATTATACGGTGAGATTTTTAAGATCCCAAATAGAATCATCGCTTACAACCAGTCATTTGGTTACCTTACACACACATACACACACACACACACACACACACACATATATATATATATATATATATATATATATCAGTCTTTTCATATCAACCTATCTATCAATAAAATAAATTGATACATAGCTCAAAATGTAGGCCCTAACTACAAAACGAATGTAAGTATTAACGTATAATTAACATGATTGCCTAACCTCTAGGCATAAATTAATCCTAGGCCCGTTGACATGCCATTAAAATCAATCAATCTTTCTTGGTGGACTTAATGTTAACGTGCAATTAGCATGATTGACTAACCTATTGGCTTAGAATAAGTCTAGACCGGTTGACAAGCCATTAAAATCTATCAATCTCTCTTGGTGGTCCATGGCTCTGTTATCATTCTACTCCTGTCTGATATATATATATACTTTACCATATATGTAAAAATGTTTTTTTGAAAATACATACATCCTACATACGGAATTAATTTTTTTTTTTAGAATTTTTCAAAAGAAAAATTTTCTATTTTTAATGACTAAAGGGAGGTAACTTCGTTAGCATTTTTATAAAAAAATGCAATTTTTGAAAAAATTGAACTTTTAAAAATCCGAAGCGTAATAGCGTCCACAAAATCAACCGACGTTATTTGCGGTCCAGAATATAACATCAAGAAAGGATCTTCAAATAAACACCATAATATCTAATTTGACAGCCTGATGATTGCGACTTAGCAAGACAACCTGGGTAGCTGTCTATAATAAGAATTTTTTTTTTTAAACTCAACAAATTAAATATATATATATATATATATATATATATATATATATATATATATATATATCAGTTATTAGCCCATTCACATCTGTCTCTATATATCTATCTACCAAACCATCCAAACCATCTCACTCTCCCTTTCTCTCTCTCTCTCTCTCTCTCTATATATATATATATATATATATATAGTGGCATACTATACACATACACACACACACACACACACACACATATATTATATATATATATATATATATATATATATATATACCATTAAAATTTATATATGCCATTAAAATCAATCAATCTCGCTTGGTGGACTATAGCTCTGTAATCGTTCTTCTCCTGTCCGCTTCTCTCTCTCTCTCTCTCTCTCTCTCCTCTCTCTCTCTCTCTCTCTCTCTCTCTCTCTCTCTCTATATATATATATATATATATATTATATATATATATATATAATCTAAATATTAACGTGCAATTAATATGATATATGATTGCCTAACCTCTATGCATAAAATAACCCTAGACCGGTTGACACGCCATTCAAAACAATCAACCTAAGTATTTCAATATCCCTACAAGTTAGATAAATCTCACCCGCATATTTATTTGGCATAAAATAACCCTAGACCGGTTGACATGCCATTAAAATCAATCAATCTCTCTCGATGGACTATAGCCTCTGTTATCGTTCAACTCCTGTCCGCTTTTTATTTAGAGCTTTCAAAATATCTCCAACGGCCAAAGGAAACAGGATTATGCAATCAATTTTAATCATCGTGAAAGGATGGGTAGCAGATAATGACATATGAGATACGGTTATATCCCCTTGCCGCCATGTCAATTCTGACATCAGGTCAGAGGGACGCAGGCAGATGGAGAAAGATTTGAAGCTGGTGGGGGGAGGCGCTGAGGGTCCGAGATGCTGGAGCGAAAATTAGATGCGCAAATAGGTATCTGGACGCTTCAGTGAAGACCGTTCGACCTGCAAATTTCTGACTCCTCTTTTTCCCCCCGTCTGGGACAAGGGAGGGTGCGATAATAGCAACTTTGTTTCGAGATGGACGATTGACCTCGGTTGACACTTTGACCTGAGGTCAATCGTTTTGGGTGAGCTTGACCAATGCAAAGAGCTGACCTGCAATTTGAATAACCTGAAAGTTCAGTTGACACCAGTTAGTGTTCAATATTTCGCGCCAATCGTGACACCTTCTTACGTAATGGATTCGCTGACGTAAATGATTTATTGACAAAGCTCGGCCAATGATTCAGAATTCTATATAAATCCATATAGTAATAAAATTCTCATATATATATATATATATATATATATATTAAAAAATATCATTTTATATATATATATATATATACTAGCAAATATATGCATCCTCCGGGTGCAAGTATTTAAGTTTAAATGTAATAAAATATTAGATTAAATCAGAAAGGCTAATGAAACAAATTAAGAATTCAAATAAAAAGATTTGAAACGGAGGGGGTATAATCGGAAAATAGAACAACTGAAACTTACTCTTTCATCACTTCCGTTTTTCAATGCTAAATTTTCCTAATTTAACTATTTAGCTAAAATAGGAAGTAAAGAATAAAATTACAGTTATTTCTTCTTGTTAAGGAATTTCTTTTATGATTTATTGAAGAGATTTTTACTCATATTCATTAAGATAAAACCAAACAATTAGAAATCAATAATACCAAGCACATTTTTATTAAAATCAGTTTTTTTAATATCAATATGCAAATTAGCTTTACGTTTACACTGAAAACTGGTATTTTGTTGTATATATAAATACAATTGCATGTCATTAGTATTTAGGTAAGGCCAACAGTATTAATAATGTCAAACAGTTTTATTATTAATTGAGGTTTAAATAGAAATAGAATCATGGAGAATGTGACGTAAATAACTAAGGGAATTGTGACTTGAGTAGTAATATAGTTTCAGTTACAGACAGAAAAACACACAATCTCCATTATAATAAGATATATATATATATATATATATTATATATATATAATGGAAAAGGTGACTTACCGGTGAATATGTTTACAATGGATAGTTGATGCAAAATTCAGAAAGGCAAGCCAGTGATATAACAAATAAAGAGTGCTCAATACGTTAGTAGAGCAAATTTATTGCAATATAGGTAAAAGTGATAACCTACTTGGTTTCATCATAAGGATCTTCAGGGTTAATTCCATTGAATTAATTAAGATATTGATTAATTGCAGACGATTACACGTGTGTGTCTTTCGCGATAAACGGTTCGATAACGGACAGGAATATATCTGTTTCGGTTATTTTTGTCTCCCCACGTCAGATTTTATAACGCTTATGAAATCGGACTTGAGGAATTTGATAATACTTTGGACTGGATATATATATATATATATATATATATATATATATATATATATTATATATATATCGCCTTACCTGTCCAAGATTACACTCAGCAACTCAAAGTTAAAAGAATATTCTCTTGCCACCTGAAAAACATCGTTTCTCAATGTAAAATGCTAACACACGTACTACACACACACACACACACACGCACACACACACACACACACACACACACACCTTGAGGTTTGTTTCGCTGTCCTTTATCGCAAAAGATTTATACACACACGCGCAACACACACCTAAAAAAACAATGCTTTCTTTTCGATACACACACACACCATAGACACACGTAAACAGTAAACCAGATAAACATTTCAAACCGTCTCCTTTTTTCAAACTTCATTTTTAAACAGACTGAATAACAAGGACTACCACTCGCTTTTCTGTTATTCTGTGATAAAAAATTCTTATTACCTTCCATATACCAACAAATGCCCTGAAGATGATATTAAATAATAGATCGAAACACTGCAGCGTCGGCCAATAAAATTACCACTTAACTCATTTAAACCTGTGTTTTTTAATCTTTCTTAATATACTACATACTGTTGGATTCATTTCCTTTTCTTCATATATATATAAAAGTGTATTTTGGCAGCATTTTCTCTTTTAAACATGTTTGGTTAAACTCGACTGACAATTCCTGTCGTACGAGTTTCTGTTCAATCCTTTCAAGGTACCTGGCCATCGTTTTGGTGTCAGGGTGGAACTGGTGTAGTAATCCACTAAAGGTTTGTCCACGAGCGCTTTCGGCATGTCAATCTGCCATCTTCAGGTTGGAAACTGATGGTATGTTTCGTGATATCTCGTTATTAAAGAAAACGAGCAGTAGCATAGGAATTAGTAGTGAGAGGTAGTAACAATATATATATATATATATATATATATATAATGTTGTTCTGGTTCCAACGGGAGAAAATACAATATTTTATTTTTAAAAAAAGAAGGTCCGCAAAATGTATTATGTTTTTAGAAAAAAAAATTATCTTACATATGCGACACGTGTTTCAGATCTTCTCGTATCTTCTTCAGGCTTTGATCAATAATAATCATATATATATATATATATATATATATATATATATATATATTGAAGTCCAGTACAATGCGTATAAAAAATAAAAACAAAAAGATGTTATTTTTGTCTTATCGATTTCGAAGCATGAGCTTCATCATCAGAGTTTATTTTCAGAAATGACGTGCTTATGTTTTTATTTGTGTGGTTATAATTTCTCTTCTTATTTCCTTTTCCTCTCCTTTTTTTCTTCTTTCTTCTTCTCCTCCTTTATGAATGAAATGGGCGAATAACTGTAATTTCTTATCTCTCTCTTTTTTTAAAAAAAAGTTTGTGGAGAACAAATATTCCTAATATCGGCTGTCATCCGGTCAAATGTTGCAAGTATGTTGCCAGTGTGTAGCCATGTCAAAATTTTAAAAAGAATTGAAATTTATATAATATATATATATATATATATATATACGAACAAGCGTTTCTCGCTGTAAATCGAAATTTTATCTTTAATTTCATTTACCATTGCTGATGATCGTAGCCTCAAATCAGAATCAGCAAACGACATAAAATTATCATAGATGCATATGTGACCATAGAAGCATATAATCAGTTGTGTTTAATTCATTCTTTTTTTTATCATTTACCATAAAAGGAAAAAAAAAGACACTTGCTTTCAGGCCGAAAATTTACTTACGAATCTATACTCATTCCTAAAAATATCATTTCTCTCAAGACCTCCTCCCCTCCGCCAAATTAAACTTAAGAAAACAGCGACATTCAAATTTTTAAAAGACGCCGTTTGTGATAGGCGGCCATGTTTGTTTGACGGCCTTTAAAAGCTAAAAGCAGAGCGACATTAATAGAATATTCAGTTCATTTTCCTCGGAGAAACTTTCTTTTAAAAATGGACAATTTCGTTTTCTTTCTTTCTTTTTTTTTAATTCTATAAATATTTCCATATTTTATTTTAATTCAATTTGTGTACATTTCTTATCATTACATCAAAGATTGCTCACTTATTTGGGCGGGAGGGGGGTAAAAATTCATGGCAGACTCTTTCGATCTATCTATCTATCTATCTATCTATCTATCTACGTGTCTCCATCTGTTCCTATCTTTTTTTTTATTCTAGACATTTTCTGTCCGTATATTTAGGTCGATCAATAAGTCTGCTTCCTAATGATAAAAAAAAACATTGATTTACACAAAAACTATTTATTTCCAACATAGTTTCCTTTAAATCACGATTATTATACTTTTTACATATTGAACTATTATGCAATAGCAAAATTCTTAATTCTTAAGTGAATATATCAAACATAATTGAATTAACAAACTATGGTATATCTGCAGGTCCTGCTAGTACCATAATAATAAGTAAAAGTAAAGTAAAATCGTCGGGTGGCCTAAAGTCGTTATCAGCCAATCAGCGAGGGATTCTATCCCCTTTTCACTAGCGCTAGACCAGATTGATTTTTTTTGCATCTGAGGTGGAGCGCCATACCTACCATCAGCTCCTTACTTTAACACACATATCCCTGTGCTACTCATATGTTGAGTTGGCGAGGGCCGTTATCGAACTAGGAACCTTGTGGTTTCTAGCCGAACGCTCTACCGACTGAGCTAACCCGGCCAACCATAATAATCAAACAGTAAAATCATAATCTATAAATAATTTTATAGTAATAATGTTACATAATCTATGCAATAATATTGTCAACCCTCTGTAGGGGAATATCTCCCCTTTGCCTGGAAGAGTTACCTTCTCGCTGTGTTGCCGTTTGCGGCCACCAGAAGCGGCTGATTCAAATGCTTCCCTCTCTCTTTCCTTACTGCCTCTGAACGAGCACATGGGTTAGACTTATGTCTACCCCTTTCTCAGTGGGGCTTTGCCCCCCTTACATTACTGTAAGTCCTTTTATACAGCATGGACTATCCTTTAGTTCCATGTCTGTAATATTTATATTTTATGTACATTTGGGTATCTCGTTTTATACCTAAATATTGTATTCTTGTATTTACCATTCATGAATGTGTCCTTTTATCTCTACTCTTATATCTTATTTGTATCTTATGTATCTATGTACTTATGTATCTTATCATTACCATGTGCTGTACACCTATTAAATGTTTTGTCTCACAACGTGTCGGGGCTGTTGTTCAATTATTAACTTTGAATCTTACACCTCTGTATTTCTGAAGGGATGGCCCCTTTTTCATATCACGGGCGGGACTTTCCATGGAATATTACAGAAAGCCCGCGAAATACGTGAAGTCACGTGGGACCGAGTTAACCCATCAGTTCCAGCTTGGACGTCAGGCAGAAAAGATGTCTGCCTTAGTTGGGCTCAAATGCACACGCGCGTTGTCTTAGTTAGAAGAAGAAGTTTAAGCAATAAAAGTTTAAAGAAATAATATGGTGTTCTTGTTTGATGAATGTCTTGGCAAAAAGACTGACCAAGAAGAAGGAATTAATCAAAGACGAACAGCCAACAAGAATCTAGAAATAGAATTCAACATGGAGAGAAAGAATAGAAACCACTAGAGATCACCAAATGGCCAAAGAAGTAAGTAATGCAAGTTATGCATCTCTCTGTCTACCTGTCTATGTCTATCTCTCCCCCCTCTCCAGTATGAAACAATAATAGCATAATAATAATAATATATATTATTTCGATAGCAGCATATACTTACCTGGCCTTGGGGTCCCCTGTCCAGTGGTTTTGGCCATTTGTCCAGTAGTATAAGTAATATCAGCGTGATTCTAGGGGCCTATACCCCCACGAAACACCTATTTCCTTGATTTAAAGGGACCGGTCTGGGTTTATTGCCCAGTGCCTGTGGGGCCTCACAAGAGAAATGCCGAAGGGATATACACCCAAGTTTAGCAATGGCCACGCATGATCTTCGGTTCGTACGTAGTTTCCCACGTTAATCGATCCTTGTCTACAACTGACATAGTGGAATGTTATAAAATATGTCTCTCACATACATTAATACTGATCCTCGTTGGTTCCATCTATTCACGCTGGATTCCAACACTGGTGATCTTGTGGCACATCGTACTCATGGCGAATGGTTTGAGTAAATAACTCCTTTCTAAAATAAAACGTATTTTATAATCTCTTAGTTAAAGCAAGGAATTGGTTATATATAATTACCAACCCCTCCCCACGAGCAGGATGTGACACAAGGTTAATTTCTCAAGCGAAGTTTAACTGGCTATTGGAATTATTCGGCATATAAGGTGTGCTACAATTTCCCACCTGGATTTATAGACTAGCCGTAGTCACGTGGTTTATTCCACCGCCAATCACTAGCCATACTGCGTGGCTGATACACTACTTAAACACTGATACTGGCCATTGTTCTACTAGCACCCATTGAGGAGGGACTTACAATATTCAGGACTCTTTACCAGAAGAACCAAAGGATTCTTTATCAAGAATTACCAAGGATCCAATTCCACTGGACAAGTGCTCTTGCTTAAAGCTTACAGGATAGTCCATAAGATTGTAACACTGGTTTGAATTCAGTTTTTTCATTCTCCAAGACTGGTTGCCTAACCAAGATTAAAGAGCCTAGTCTGCCCTATTATTTACTCATAGCTGGAGGGAGATTCATTTTATTCATTCATATCTTTCCCAAAGTTTTAGTGATATGTGAAATGTAAACAGTCTCGTCCAGGATTTGATTGGTTGGCTGGTTCATTTTACGGCATGTCAACCCTTGGGTTATTTTATGCCAAAGGCGTTTTGTTTTATTCATTCTTGATGATTACTCCTGGGAAGTAATTGTAATGAAGGGGTTCTCTACATTCCCCAGAGCTCCAGAATTGGAACTTCATCACCAGATGTAGCAAGGATTGAACTCGTCTGGTCGGGCCCATCCTACGACAGTAACCGTTACACAACGAGCGCAGGAAATTGATTATAGAAACCATTTTGAATCAATTTAGCTAAGTCTATTTCCAATGCTTCGGAAAGGAAAACCTATGACCACAAAATCGATATCAATAATATCCCTGCCGTGAATTCGATTACAATGATATTTATGTCATAAACGCCACATTCTCTTACGTTCAATACTCAAGTCTGCTCGCAGAAACGACACCTAGAGTTTAATGAGCATGTACACAATATATATATACTATATAATATATATATATATAATATATAATTATATATACTAGCAAATATATGCACCCTCCGGTGCAAGTATTTTAGTTTTGATGGAATAAAATATTGTATCAAATTAGGAAACTATTTAAGAAAATTATAAACTGAGGGGGTATGATCGAAAAAATAGAACAGCTTTAAATCTACCACCTTCCATCATTTTCCGTCCACTCCTGTCTTCATTTTTCATAATTATCTATTTAGTTAGATATGAAGTATTATATATTACAGTTATTTCTTCTTGTTAAGGGATTTCTTTCAATATTTAACCCGAGATTTTTGCTCAGATTCCTTAAGAGAAAACCAAACAATTAGAAATCAATAATACTAAGCATATATTTATTAAAATCAAATTCTTAATATCAATATCTAAATTAGCTTTCTCATTCACACTGTAAACTGCTATTTTGTTGAATATATAAATATTCTTGCATGCTATTAGTATGTAAATTAATCCACAGTATAATAAGGTATAGCAATTTTATCACTAATTGAAGTTTAATAAAAATAAATTCATGGTGAATGTTGACATCAAATAACTAAGGCAATTGTGACTTGAGTAGTGATTAGTTCGGTTACAGACACACAAAACACTCTCCATTATGAATAAGTATATATATATATATATATATATATATATATATATATATATAATATATAATATATAATAAGTCAAGAGAAAGGAATGAATCCGACGGTATGAGTTATAGATAAAAGGAATAAACAACACCCAAATGCTGTTTTTAAGTGAAAAGATTTGTATCATATTCATAGCTTTTAATAGTGAAAATATTTCGATTTTATAAATTACCCTTCAGAGCTTGTTATACTCCCAGACTTATCAATAGCAGAGACGGAAAATTATGAATTCAAAACGAAACAATGATGTTGCAAAAAGTTATGAGGAAGTTTCAAAATATAAGCACGTCCGCCAACGATTTTCTCGGTTCAGCGGCAGTCATGTATTTCTATTGTAAAAAATTTTGAAAGAACACACACACACACACACACACACCACACACACACACATATATATATATATATATATATATATATATAATATAATATATATACACACACCTTTGGAAATAAAGGAAAAACTCAATAAACCGTCATTCTGTTAATAAATTATTTCGATCAAAACAAAAGGCTTTGTCGAAATAAATTTATTACATTTCGTGTAAATTTCTAAAAGCCTTTTAAGTTTTCGTCGAAATAAATTTTATTACACATTGGCTCTCTCTAGGGATATTAAAATCCTTGTATTTCACCTACAAACATGCAATATATATACAGTGAGGTTTTTGAAATCCCCCATATAGAATCATCCCTTACTACCAGTTTTGATACCTTACTATATATATATATATATATATTAATAAATAATGTTTTTTTTTTTTGGGTGTGTGTTGTGGTGTGTGTGTGTATAAATAAATACATATATGTATATATATATTTAACTAAGGAATTACATCGGCTAGGTTAACGTAGGTAGGGCCCTGAAGAAACATTTCAATTTTATTGAAACCATGGTAGACCCTTTAATTTTCCTCTAAATAATATTATATTAGTATTATTATATAATTTTAGTATAATTACCGGTCTGTATTTTTAATATCAACGTCTTTTTGACGTTGATTTTCGCGACTTTAACAAGGAAAATATTCTATCAACGAAATTAACGAAAATCTATTTTGAATAATTCAAACTAGACCTTCCCGAACAAACGAGAATTTTCTTGCTAAAAATTGTTGACCAAAGCATTACATTATTTTCTACGGCGACGAGTATACAGACCGAAAGATAGCCAAAAGAATGAAATAACAAGCCAAAATGTCATAAAAAGGAAGCCATGGGTTAGCAGCGTGGGTGGATGTGGAGGAAACGGCAGATGATCCCCAAACGGGACAATGCGGGACTCATAGATGCTGGCGGAGGACCCTAAACGGGGTCAACGGCCAGGATCAAACAGTTCAGTTAGGAAACTACTGCTCCTCATCTCTAAGACTAGCGCCTTATTGATGAGTCAACAGCCACCGATAGATATCCATGACATCTTGTCATGGATATCCGCGCTGAAAGCGTGACATGATGATGATGATGATGATGATTTTTAAATATTGAGAACTTTTGGATATTTTACTGATGCCACTGCGACGGAAAAAAGTTAAAGCGGCAATTGGATACTATCTATCTATCTATTATCTATCTATCTATATATATTATGATATATATATATATATATATATATATATATATATATATATATATATAGATTAGATAGATAGATAGATAGATAGATAGATGTGGTTGTGTGTGTGTGTTGTGTGTGTGTATGAACGCATCATTGTACAATAATGATAATTCCTCTTGATATTTCCCATTCTTGTTGGGTATTCAATTGTTTTTTTTAAACACATTTTTTAAAACATTTTTATCTATAAAATCCATAAAGGTACTACCACTCTGGTCAGAGTTGACATGGGAGTAATGGCAATGGATGGGTACTACACACTCCCAGAGCCTTCAGTATAGGAACATCACCACTAAATGCAATTAAGGTTATACACAGCACATTAAGACCCTCAGCCACCCAATTGTAGCCAAATAGATAAAAGGGTTGGGGTTTCTACAACGGTAAAATGGTCAGGACAATCTTTTCCATTTATTTATATATATATATAATATATATATATTATATATATAATCTATATTAAAGGAATTACATCGACTTAGTAACGTAGAGGCTAGGTCCTGGAGAAATCATCAATTTGATTGAAACCATGGGAGCCTTTATTTTTCCTCTAATTGTATTTAGTAGTATTATTACTGCTCTAATTTTTGATATTATTAAGAACTGATTATTTACTGATGCCCACAGCGACGGGAAAAGTAACTAAGCGGCAATTGGATACTATATTACTATATATTATATAATATATATATATATATATAATTGGAGGGCTGTTGCTATTTTATGTCTTACAGATATCCGGATATATTTCTGTGAAATCAGACCTTACATAATCTTTTATAACAACTGCATTATTTTCCCAATATCGATTTCTCACCATTTTTCTTCGTTGCTGATTTTCTACTGACTTACCAAGTTACGTAATTAAATACACACGTATCGATATAATAATCATTGATTCGAAAAAAGCGGGAAACACAAAATAACCCTATTTAAAAGACTGGCGCTAAACAATCATTCTCCAGCTAGAATATGCCTTATAGAAAATTTAAGTGATTCCAGTTCAGACGGTCGAGCAATCAGAAACATACGGATCTTTGATTCAGCTACATAAGGAAAAGGGTAGCCTATTTATTTTGTAATATAGTGTAATATTTCCTTTTTTTTTTTCTTTTTTTTAAACACGCTACAGTGGTGCAGTCGGTGCAGATCTTTCGTCTTTCCTGATTTACTAGTGACTTACTAAGTTACGTGATTAGATACACACTTATATCAAGATAATTGTAGGGAGACTGGGCTCTTTAACCTTGGTTAGGCAACCGGTCTAGGAGAAGGAAAACTCTTAATTCAAACCTGTTAAACTACGCTTAAGAAATTGACCTTGTGTCACATCCTGCTCGTGTGAAGGGGCTGGTATATATATATATAATATATATATATATATATATATATATATATACCAAGATAATAGTCATTCATTTGGAAAAGCGAAGAGATCAAAATATTCGTATTTGAAAGACTGGCGCTAAAAATCTTTCTCCAGCCAGAATGTGTCAATCGTCACCATATAGAAATTTTAACTGATTCCAGTTCACAGTGTCGTGAATCGAACAGACTGCACTTTGATTCAATTACATAAGGAATAGGGGAGCCTATTCATTACTTCAAACCTTACTGTGCTGGATGCCTATAATTGGTGAACAGGCTGGGTAAATACCTACTCTTACTTTTCAGTTACCTTTTCCTTTTTAATTCAGAATTTATAATCGAAAATAATTTCATATCATGTCTATTTAAGACGAGTAGAGGAAATCGTACTTATAGAGCGTAAATAGAATTCTTGTCCATGATAAAAATCAGAATTGAAGTGGAAAAAGTAGCCGAAATAAATTTATTTCTGATAAATTAAGGGTTTTATCTCTCTCTCTCTCTCTCTCTCTCTCTAATATATATATATATATATATATATATATATATATATTATGATAATGGTACACGGTAATAATCCACTCGAGTTTCACCATAAGTATCTTCAGGGTTAAATCCACTGGATTAATCAAGATATTGATTAATTGCAGTTGATTGCACGTGTGTATTTTTTGCGATATATACATATTATATATATATATATATATTATATATGTGTGTGTGTGTGTGTGTGTGTGTGTGTGAGGAAAAGGGAATAACGAACACTAATAATTAAATTCAATTAATATTTTGTCTCTGTTAGTCTCAGCGGATTTTGACATCAACAGATGCAAAATGCTAATTGAATTAAATAATTTGTATTCGTTATTCACTTTTACCGTAAATTTCATAGGATTTTCTCGGATTTTTCCCAATCTGTTATTTTCATCACACACACAACACACACACACACACACACACACATACACATATATATATATATATTATATATAATATATATATATATATATATATGTATATAGTCATCCACAGATACGTGTTTCGACTTATCAAGACTCTTCAGTTATCATTTTTGTAGTCTCCCAGAAAATGATAATACATACATTGGACTCACCTCAACCACATTATCAAGGCGTCTGACCCTCCATTTAACAGACAATAGCTCTATTTCACAACACCTAAAATTACATTCATGCCCCCAGTGTAATTACCGAAATGTTCTAACCGAAAATACACACATTTTGCACAAAGAAAAACATAAACAAAAACTCCAAATACTAGAAGCTTTATATATAAAACAATACAAACCATCCTTGAACAAAATTAATTTCCAATACAGTACATACATTCTAAAATGCCTATAACATTTTTCTCACCAATTCTTCTCCTTCCAGCCTCCACATTAATATAAAAAAATAAAAAAAAAACTGGAATACATCACCCCTGATGATGGCACTTCGAAAAGCCGAAAGTACTCGGGAACTGAACAATTCCACTCAGACATTAAAAAGTTGGCCAGAAAATTAGAAAAGATCAAAATTAAAATTGTTAAACAGGAGATGTGTATTTTGTTTAATTCTACATTATATATATATATATATATATATATATATATATATATATTATATAGAGAGAGAGAGAGAGAGAGAGAGAGAGAGAGAGAAGAGATAGATAGATAGATGGATAAGATTTCTGGTCATTAGTCAGATCACAGTGATTGTATCGGAATCCATTTTTGTCTATTCTCCTTTTCTATTCAATCCTTAACACTTCAATATTTGACATCTTTCAATCAATTTATTGATCCGTCTCAAATGATTTACTTATCAATTCACTTCAATTAATCAACTCAACTTTCTTCGTTTTTGTCTCTATTGAATTTTAATCACAGAATATGTTTGTAGATTTCAAGAAGTTTTGATTTATTGTTAGTTAGAATTAAATAGAAATTTGCTTCGCCCATATCTCTCCAAAAATTCATCGTTCAAGGAATTTTCTTTTTTCTCTGCTGTTAGTTTACCCTGGCTTAATCAAGTCGATATATATATATATATATATATATATATATATTATATATATATATATATATAGTTGTAAAGTAGTTGTTTCCCGACCGCGGTTTCGGTGTTATTCCAACACCTTCATCATGGGGATGAGTGTAATTTTTTTCTGGTTATTTTTATATGGCTAGACTGATATCTTTTTAATTCTTCCTGAATATAATCTTAGTAGGCTACTTACGCTATGTTCACATAGTAGTACCCATATATATATATATATATATATATATATATATATATATATATATATATATATATGTATAGTTGACTCTCCTATCGTGAACGATAGATGAGGGTCAGCAGTTGGTGTTTTGTTTCTTCCTATGTTGTGCATGCTATCAAGAAGAAATTTTGTGTTTATGAAGCCTCACTGACAACACACACACACACACAACACACACACACACACACACACACACACACATATTATATATATATATATATATATATATATATATATATATATATATATATATAATTTATTATACCAAACTTGTTGGTAAACCCTCGCGGGGAGAAAAAACCCAGCAAATAGTTTGATTGTAAAAATATACTACCGAACATCAACCGGGAAAAAAAAAAATTTTGTAAAAAAGAAAAGACCAAGATAATCGTACCAACAAAAAATAATCTATTAATACAATATTTTGGCCAAAGAAAAAACAATTTATATGCATATATATATATATATAAGATATATATATACATACAAACCCGCCAGGAGACTAAGAGTCAGATATTAGCCCTGAAAAGCATTAAGCGAAACACTAGTAGGTTCGTCTGACTCATCAGATTTATCTTTAATATATATATATATATATATATATATATATATATATATATATATATAGGAGGGAAATAAAATTATTTTTTAAAATTATGTTTTATTATAATTTAGATAAACGCACAATTTTTTATTTATTCTTTTCTCTCATGTTACCCCCCCCTCTCTCTCTCTCTCTCTCTCTCTCTCTCTCTCTCTCTCTCTCTCCGTCACCCGCACGTTAAATTATGCTATATATTGTGAGGGAAATAAATTGTTTTAAAATTTTTTTATAATTTAGAATAAATGTACAATTTATTTATCTATTTATTTCTCTCATGTTACCTCAGTCTCTCTCTTCTCTCTCTCTCTCTCTCTCTCTCTTCTCTTTCTACCTCTCCCTTCCTCCCCCTCTCTCTCTCTCTCTCTCGTTTCTCTCCCCTCTCTCTCTCTATCACAATTCTCTCTCTCTCGTTATCTCTCTCATTTCTTTATCTCCCTCTCTACCTCTGTACTTCTACCTCTCCCTCTCCATACCTCTCTCCCTTGCCCTTCTCATTTTTTCTTTCATTTTTCTCCCGTTATCGCTCTCTTCCTTCTTTCTATCTGTCTCTTACCCCCATTATCTCTCTCTCTCTCTCTTTCTCTCTATTACTCTCTCTCTATCCCATTCTCACTCTTTTTCTTTCTCCTTATCTATCCAACTCCCCCTATCTCTCTCTGTCTTTCTCTCTCCCTCCCTCTCTCTCTCTCTCTCTCGTTAATCTCTCTCTTCCTTCATGTTATCTCTCTCTTTCTTATCCCTCCAACTCTCTGTCTCTGTCTCTCTTTCTCTTTCTCTTTCTCTTTCTCTCTCTTTCTCTCTCTCTCTCTCTCTCGCTCTCTCTCTCTCTCTCTCTCTCTCGCTATCATTCTCTCGTTATCTCTATCATCCTTCATGTTATCTATCTCTTTCTTCATCCCTCCAACTCTGTCTTCTCTCTTTCTCTTCTTCTCTCTCTCTTTCTCTTTCTATCTTTCCTCTTTTCTTCTCTCTCTTTCTTCTCTTTCTTCTTTCTTTCTCTCTCTCTCTCTCTCTCTCGTTATCATCTTCCACGTTATCTCTCTCATCCTTCATGTTATCTGTCTTTCATTCTCCCCCCTCCAACTCTGTCGCGCTCTCTCTCTCTCTCTGTCTCTGTCTCTGTCTCTCTCTGTCCCTCTCTCTCTCGTTATCATTCTCTTGTTATCTCTCTCCTCCTTCATGTTATCTATCTCTTTCTTTTTCCCCGTCAACTCTCTTTCTCTCTTATTATTTCCTCTCTCTCTCTCTCTCGCTCTTTCTCTCTCTCTCGTTATCATTCTCTCGTTATTCTCTCTCATCCTTCATGTTATCTGTCTCTTCCTTTCCCCCCCTCCAGCTCTGTCTCTGTCTGTCTGTCTGTCTGTCTGTCTCTCTCTTTCTCTCTCACCATCTCCCTCTCCATTCCATATCTCTTTCCCATGTCTGTCTCTCTCTCTGTCTCTCTCTGTCTCTCTCTGTCTCTGTCTCCCTCTGTCTCTGTCTCTGTCTCTCTTTCTCTCTCACCATCTCCCTCTCCCATTCCATAATCTCTTTCCCATGTCTGTCTCTCTCTCTGTCTCTCTCTGTCTCTCTCTGTCTCTGTCTCCCTCTGTCTCTGTCTCTGTCTCTCTTTCTCTCTCACCATCTCCCTCTCCATTCCATATCTCTTTCCCATGTCTGTCTCTGTCTCTGTCTCTCTCTCTCTCTCTCTTTCTCTCTCACCATCTCCCTCTCCCATTCCATATCTCTCTTTCCCATGTCTGTCTCTGTCTCTGTCTCTCTCTCTTTCTCCTCTCCATCATCTCCCTCTCCCATTCCACATCTCTTTCCCATGTCTGTCTCTGTCTCTGTCTCTGTCTCTTCTTTTTCTCTCACATCTCCCTCTCCCATTCCATATCTCTTTTCCATGTCTGTCTCTGTCTCTGTCTCTCTCCCTTTCTCTCTCATCATCTCCCTCTCCCATTCCACATCTCTTTCCCATGTCTGTCTCTGTCCCTCTCTCTCTCTCTCTCCCTTTCTCTCTCACCATCTCCCTCTCCCATTCCATATCTCTTTCCCATGTCTGTCTCTGTCTCTGTCTCTGTCTCTCTCTCCCTTTCTCTCTCACCATCTCCCTCTCCCATTCCATATCTCTTTCCCATGTCTGTCTCTCTCTCTCCCTCTCTGTCTCTCTCTCCCTTCTCTCTCACCATCTCCCTCTTCCATTCCATATCTCTTTCCCATGTCTGTCTCTCTTCTCTGTCCTCTCTGTCTCTTCCTCTCTCTCTGTCTCTGTCTCTGTCTCTCTCTCTTTCTCTCTCACATCTCCTTTCCCATTCCATATCTCTTTCCCATGTCTGTCTCTGTCCTGTCTCTGTCTCTCTCGCCCTTTCTCTCTTCACCATCTCCCTCTCCCTTCCATATCTCTTCCCATGTCTGTCTCTCTCTCTCCCTCTCTGTCTCTCTCTCCCTTTCCTCTCACCATCTCCCTCTCACATTCCACATCTCTTCCCATGTCTGTCTCTGTCCCTCTCTCTCTCTCTCTCCCTTTCTCTCTCACCATCTCCCTCTCCCATTCCATATCTCTTTCCCATGTTCTGTCTCTGTCTCTGTCTCTGTCTCTGTCTCTCTCTCTCCCTTTCTCTCTCACCATCTCCCTCTCCCATTCATATCCTCTTCCCATGTCTGTCTCTCTCTCTCCCTCTTTGTCTCTCTCTCCTTTCTCTCTCACCATCTCCCTCTTCCATTCCATATCTCTTTCCCATGTCTTGTCTCTCTCTCTGTCTCTCTGTCTCTCTCTCTCTCTGTCTCTGTCTCTGTCTCTCTCTCCCTTTCTCTCTCACCATCTCCCTCTCCCATTCCATATCTCTTTCCCATGTCTGTTCTCTGTCTCTGTCTCTGTCTCTTCTCTCCTTTCCTCTCACCATTCTCCCTCTCCCATTCACATCTCTTTCCATTGTCTGTCTCTGTTCTCTGTCTCTGTCTCCCTTTCTCTCTCACCAATCTCCCTCTTCCCATTCCATATCTCTTCCCATGTCTGTCTCTGTCTCTGTCTCTGTCTCTCTCTCCCTTTCTCTCTCACCATCTCCCTTCTCCCATTCCACATCTCTTTCCCATGTCTGTCTCTGTCTCTGTCTCTGTCTCTCTCTCCCTTTCTCTCTCACCATCTCCCTCTCCCATTCCATATCTCTTTCCCATGTCTGTCTCTGTCTCTGTTCTCTGCTCTCTCTCCCTTTCTCTCTCACCATCTCCCCTCCCATTCCACATCTCTTTCCCATGTCTGTCTCTGTCTCTGTCTCTCTCTCCCTCTTTCTCTCTCACCATCTCCCTCTCCATTCCATATCTCTTTCCCATGTCTGTCTCTGTCTCTGTCTCTGTCTCTCTCTCCCTTTCTCTCTCACCATCTCCCTCTCCCATTCCATATCTCTTTCCCATGTCTGATCTCTGTCTCTGGTCTCTCTCTCTTTCTCTCTCACCATCTCTCTCTCCCATTCCATATCTCTTTTCCCATGTCTGTCTCTGTCTCTGTCTCTGTCTCTCTCTCCCTTTCTCTCTCACCATCTCCCTCTCCCATTCCATATCTCTTTTCCCAATGTCTGTCTCTCTTCTCTCCCTCTCTGTCTCTCTCTCTTTTCTCTCTCACCATCTCTCTCTCCCATTCCATATCTCTTTCCCATGTCTTTCTCTGTCTCTGTCTCTGTCTTCTCTCCTTCTCTCTCACCATCTCCCTCTCCTTCACATTCTCTTTCCCATTCGTCTGTCTCTGTCTCTGTCTCTGTCTCTCTCTCCCTTCTCTCTCACCATCTCCCTCTCCCATTCCATATCTCTTTCCCATTGTCGTCTCTGTCTCTGTCTTCTGTCTCTCTCTCCCTTTCTCTCTGCCATCTCCCTCTCCAATTCCATATCTCTTTCCCATGTCCTGTCTCTGTCTCGTCTCTGTCTCTCTCTCCCTTTCTCTTCTCACCATTCTCCTCTCCCATTCCATAATCTCTTTCCCAATGTCTGTCTCTTTCTCTGTCTTCTGTCTCTCTCTCCCTTTCTCTCTCACCATCTCCTCTCCCATTCCACATCTCTTCCCTGTCTGTCTCTGTCTCTGTCTCTCTCTCCCTTCTCTCTCACCATCTCCCTCTCCAAATTCCATATCTCTTTCCCATTCTGTACTCTGTCTCTGTCTCTGTCTTCTCTCTCCCTTCTCTCTCACCATCTCCCTCTCCCATTCCATATCTCTTTCCCATGTCTGTCTCTGTCTTCTGTCTCTCTCTCTTTCTCTTCTACCATCCTCCTCTTCCCATTCCATACTCTTTTCCCTCTGTCTGATCTCAGTCTCTGTCTCTCTCTCCTCTTTCTCTCTCACCATCTCCCTCTCCCATTCATATCTCTTATCCCATGTCTGTCTCTCTCTCTCCCTCTCTGTCTCTCTCTCTTTCTCTCTCACCATCTCTCTCTCCCATTTCCATATCTCTTTCCCATGTCTGTCTCTGTCTCTGTCTCTGTCTCTCTCTCCCTTCTCTTCTCACCATCTCCCTCTCCATTCCACATTCTCTTTCCCAGTCTGTCTCTTGTCTCTGTCTCTGTCTCTCTCTCCCCTTTCTCTCTCACCATCTCCCTCTCCAATTCCATACTCTTTCCCATGTCTGTCTCTGTCTCTGTCTCTGTCTCTCTCTCCCTTCTCTCTTCACCCATCTCCCTCTTCCATTTTCCCCATAAAAATCTCTTTCCCATGTCTGTCCTGTCTCTGCTCTGTCTTCCTCTCCCTTTCTCTCTCACCATCTCCCTCTCCATTCCATATCTCTTTCCCAATGTCTGTCTCTGTCTCTGTCTCTGTCTCTCTCTCCCTTTCTCTCCTCACCATCTCCCTCCCCATTCCAATATCTCTTTCCCCATTCTTCTCCTGTCTCTTCTCTGTCTCTCTCTCCCTTTCCTCTCACCATCTCCCTCTCCCATTCCATATCTCTTTCCCATGCTGTCTCTGTCTCTGTCTCTGTCTCTCTCTCCCTTTTCTCTTCTCACCATCTCCCCTCCCATTCCACATTCTCTTTCCCATGTCTGTCTCTGTCTCTTGTCTCTGTCTCCTTCTCCCTTTCTCTCTTCACCATCTCCCTTCTCCCATTCCATAATCTCTTTCCCATGTCTGTCTCTGTCTCTGTCTCTGTCTCTCTCTCCCTCTCTCTCACCATCTCCCTCTCCCATTCCACATCTCTTTCCCATGTCTGTCTCTGTCTCTTCTCTTGTCTCTCTCTCCCTTTCTCTCTCACCATCTCCCTCTCCCTTCCATATCTCTTTCCCATGTCTGTCTCTGTCTCTGTCTCTTCTCTCTCTCCCTTTCTCTCTCACCATCTCCTCTCCCTTCCACATCTTCTTTCCCAGACTGTCGCTGTCTCTCTCTGTCTCTCTCTCCCTTTTCTCTCTCACCATCTCCACTCTCCAATTCCATATCTCTTTCCCATGTCTGTCTCTCTCTCTGTCTCTGTCTCTCTCTCCCTTTCTCTCCACCATCCCCTCTCCCATTCCATAAATTTTTCCCCTTTTCTTTCCAGTCTTGTCTTCTGTCCTGTCTCTCTTCTCTTCTCTCTCACCATCTCTCTCTTCCCATTCCATATCTCTTTTCCCTGTCTGTCTCTGTCTCTGTCTCTGTCTCTCTCTCCCTTTCTCTCACCCATCCCCTCTCCCATCCATTTCCATGTCTGTCTCTGTCTCTGTCTCCTCTCTCTTTCCTCTCCCATCTCTCTCTCCCATTCCATATCTCTTTCCATGTCTGTCTCTGTCTCTGTCTCTGTTCTCTCTTCTCCCTTTCTCTCTCACCATCCCTCTCCCATTCCACATCTCTTTTCCATGTCTGTCTGTCTCTGTCTCTGTCTCTCCTCCCTTCTCTCTCACCATCTCCCTCTCCAATTCCATATCTCTTTCCCATGCTGTCTCTGTTCTCTGTCCTGTCTCTCTCTCCCTTTCTCTCTCACCATCTCCCTCTCCCATTCCATATCTCTTTCCCATGTCTGTCTCTCTTGTCTCTTTCGCTGTCTCTCTTAATCCTTTCTCTCGTCACATCTCCCTCTCCCATTCCATATCTCTTTCCATGTCTGTCTCTGTCTCTGTCTCTGTCTCTCTCTCCCCCTTTCCTCTCACCATCTCCCTCTCCCATTCCATATCTCTTTCCCATGTCTTTCTCTGTCTCTGTCTCTGTCTCTCTCTCCCTTTCTCTCTCACCATCTCCCTCTCCCATTCCAATATCTCTTTCCCATGTCTGTCTCTCTCTCTCCCTCTCTGTCTCTCTCTCCTTTCTCTCTCACCATCTCCCTCTCCCATTCCATATCTCTTTCCCATGTCTGTTCTCTCTCTGTCTCTCTGTCATCTCTCTCTCTCTGTCTCTCCTGTCTCTGTCTCTCTCTCTTCTCTCTCACCATCTCTCTCTCCCATTCCATATCTCTTTTCCATGTCTGTCTCTGTCTCTGTCTCTGTCTCTCTCTCTTTTTCTCTTCTCACCACTCCCTCTCCCATTCCATATCTCTTTCCCATGTCTGTCTCTGTCTCTGTCTCTCTCTCCCTTTCTCTCTCACCATCTCCCTCTCCCATTCCACATCTCTTTCCCATGTCCTGTCTCTGCTCTCTGTCTCTCTCTCCCTTTCCCTCTCACCATCTCCCTCTCCCATCCACATCTCTTCCCATGTCTGTCTCTGTCTCTGTCTCTCTCTCCCTTTCTCTCTCACCATCTCCCTCTCCCATTCCATCATCTCTTTCCCATGTCTGTCTCTGTCTCTGTCTCTCTCTCCTTTTCTTCTCTCACCCATCTCCCCTCCCAATTCCATATCTCTTTCCCATGTCTGTCTCTGTCTCTGTCTTCT
The DNA here is from genome assembly GCA_023376005.1 of Doryteuthis pealeii. Taxonomy (NCBI): domain Eukaryota; kingdom Metazoa; phylum Mollusca; class Cephalopoda; order Myopsida; family Loliginidae; genus Doryteuthis; species Doryteuthis pealeii. Next base: position 70,974,803 of record CM042170.1, on the reverse strand, counting down.
CTCTCTCTTCCCTTTCTCTCTCACCATCTCCTCTCCCATTCCATATCTCTTTCCCATGTCTGTCTCTCTCTCTGTCTCTCTGTCTCTCTGTCTCTGTTCTCTCTCTCTTTCTCTCTCAATCTCTCTCTCCCATTCCATATCTCTTTTCCCATGTCTGTCTCTCTCTCTCCTCTCTGTCTCTCTCCCTTTCTCTCTCACCATCTCCCTCTCCCATTCCACAATCTCTTTCCCATGTCTGTCTCTGTCTCTGTCTCTGTCTCTCTCTCCCTTTCTCTCTCACCATCTCCCTCTCCAATTCCATATCTCTTTCCCATGCTGTCTCTGTCCCCTCTCTCTCTCTCCCTTCTCTCTCACCATCTCCCTCTCCCATTCCATATCTCTTTCCCATGTCTGTCTCTCTCTCTGTCTCTCTGTCTCTCTGTCTCTGTCTCTCTCTCTTTTCTCTTTCACCATCTCTCTCTCCCATTCCACATCTCTTTCCCATGTCTGTCTCTGTCTCTGTCTCTGTCTCTCTCTCCCTTTCTCTCTCACCATCTCCCTCTCCCATTCCATATCTCTTTCCCATGTCTGTCTCTGTCCCTTCTCTCTCTCTCTCCCTTTCTCTCTCACCATCTCCCTTCCCATTCCATATCTCTTTCCCATGTCTGTCTCTCTCTTGTCTCTCTGTCTCTCTGTCTCTGTCTCTCTCTCTTTCTCTCTCACCATCTCTCTCTCCCATTCCACATCTCTTTTCCATGTCTGTCTCTGTCTCTGTCTCTGTCTCTCTCTCCCTTTCTCTCTCCCACCCATCTCCCTCTCCAATTCCATATCTCTTTCCCATGTCTGTCTCTGTCTCTGTCTTCTCTCTGTCTCTCTCTCCTTTCTCTCTCACCATCTCCCTCTTCCCATTCCATATCTCTTTCCCATGTCTGTCTCTGTCTCTGTCTCTGTCTCTCTCTCCTTTCTCTCTCCACCATCTCCCTCTCCCATTCCATAATCTCTTTCCCATGTCTGTTCTCTCTCTTCTCCCTCTCCTGTCTCTCTCCCTTTCTCTCTCACCATTCTCCCTCTCCATTCCACATCTTTTCCCATGTACTGTCTCTGTCTCTGTCTCTGTCTCTCTCTCCCTTTCTCTCTCACCATCTCCTCTCCCATTCCATATCTCTTGCCCATGCTGTCTCATTCCCTCTCTCTCTCTCTCCCTTTCTCCTCACCATCTCCCTCTCCCATTCCATACTCTTTCCCATGTCTGTCCTCTCTGTCTCTCTGTCTCTTCTGTCTCTGTCTCTCTTCTTTCTCTCTCACCATCTCTCTCTCCATTCCACATACTCTTCCCATGTCTGTCCTCTGTCTCTGTCTCTGTTCTCTCTCTCCCTTTCTCCTCACATCTCCTCTCGCAATTCCATATCTCTTTCCATGTCTGTCTCTGTCTCTGTCTCTGTCTCTTGTCTCTCTCTCCTTTTCTCTCTCACCATCTCCCTCTCCCATTCCATATCTCTTTCCCATGTCTGTCTCTGTCTCTGTCTCTGTCTCTCTCTCCCTCTCTCTCACCATCTCCCTTCCCATTCCATATCTCTTCCCATGTCTGTCTCTCTCTCTCCCTCTCTGTCTCTCTCTCCCCCTTTCTCTCTCACCATCTCCTCTCCCATTCCATATTCTCTTTCCCATGTCTGTCTCTCTCCTCTGTCTCTCTGTCTTTCTGTCTCTCTCTCTCTCATCTCTGTCTCTGTCTCTGTCTCTCTCTCCCTTTCTCTTCCACCATCTCCTCTCCCATTCCAATATCTCTTTCCCATGTCTGTCTCTGTCTCTGTCTCTGTCTCTTCTCTCTCACCATCTCCCTCTTCCCATTCCATTCATTCCCTTTCCCATCGTTTGTCTCTGTCTTCTGTCTCTGTCTCTCTCTCTTTCTCTCTCACCATCTCCCTTCTCCCATTCCATATCTCTTTTCCCATGTCTGTCTCTGTCTCCTGTCTTCTCTTCTCTCTCTGTTCCTCTGTCTGTCTGTCTCTCTCTCTATCTCTGTCTCTGTCTCGGTCTCTCTCCCACTTTCTCTCTCACCTCTCTTTCTCTCCCATTCCATATCTCTTTCCATGTTGTCTCTGTCCTCTCTCTTCTGTCTCTCTCTCTTTCTCTCTCACCATTCTTCCTCTCCCATCTCCATATCTCTTCCCATGTCTGTCTCTGTCTTTGTCTCTCTCTCCTCTGTTTCATCTGTCTGTCTGGTCTCTCTCTTATCTCTGTCTCTGTCTCTGTCTCTCTCTCTCTTTCTCTCTCCACCATCTCCCTCTCCCTTCCATATCTCTTTCCCATGTCTGTCTCTGTCTCTGTCTCTGATCTCTCTCTTCTCTTCTGTCTCTGTCTCTCTCTGTCTCTGTTCTCTCTCTCTTTCTCTTCCACCAATCTCCCTCTACCCATTCCACATCTCTTTCCCATGTCTGTCTCTGTCTCTGTCTGTCTGTCTCTCTCTCTTTCTCTCTCACCATCTCCCTCTCCCATTCCATATCTCTTTCCCATGTCTGTCTCTGTCTCTCTCTCTTAGTCTCTCTCTCTCTCTGTCTCTGTCTCTCTCTGTGTCCTTCTCTCTCTCGTTATCATTCTCGTTGTATCTCTCTCCTCCTTCTCTGTCTCTTTCTTTCCCCCCCGTTCAACTCTCTTCTCTCTCTTTTATTTCTCTCTCTCTCTCTCTCTCTCTCTCTCTCTGTCCCCCTCAATCTCTGTCTCTCTGTCTCTTTCTCTCTCACCATCTCCCTCTCCATCTCATATCTTCTTTCCATGTCTGTCTCGTCTCTGTCTCTGTCTCTCTCCCTTCTCTCTCACCATCTCCCTCTCCCATTCCATATCTCTTCCCATGTCTGTCTCTGTCTCTGTCTCTCTCTCTCTCCCTTTCCTCTCACCATCTCCCTCTCCCAATCCATATCCTTTCCCATGTCTGTCTCTGCTCTGTTCTCTCTCTCTCCCCTTTCTTCTCTCACCATCTCCTCTCCCATTCCTAATCTCTTTCCCATGTCTTCTCTGTCTCTGTCTCTCTCTCTCTCCCTTTCTCTCTCACATCTCCCTCTCACATCATATCTCTTTCCCATGTCTGTCTCTGTCTCTGTCTCTGTCTCTCTCTCCTTTCTCTCTCACCATTCTCCCTCTCCCATTCCATAATCTCTTTCCCATGTCTGTCTCTGTCTCTGTCTCTCTCTCTCTTTCCTTTCTCTCTCACCATCTCCCTCTCAACATTCCATATCTCTTTCCCATGTCTGTCTCTGTCTCTGTCTCTGTCTCTCTCCCTTTCTCTCTCACCATCTCCCCTCCCATTCCACATCTCTTTCCCATGTCTGTCTCTGTCTCTGTCTCTGTCTCTCCTCTTTCTCTCTCACCATCTCCCTCTCCCATTCCATATCTCTTTCCCATGTCTGTCTCTGTCTCTGTCTCTGTCTCTCTCTCCCTTTCTCTCTCACCATCTCCCTCTCCCATTCCATATCTCTTTCCATGTCTGTCTCTGTCTCTGTCTCTGTCTCTCTCCTCCCTTTCTCTCTCACCATCTCCCTCCCATCCACATCGTTCTTTCCCATGTCTGTCTCTGTCTCTCTCTCTTAGTCTCTCTCTCTCTCTCGTCTCTGTCTCTCTCTGTGTCCTTTCTCTCTCGTTATCATTCTCTTGTTATCTCTCTCCTCCTCTCTGTCTCTTTTCTTCCCCCCGTCAACTTCTCTTTCTCTCTTTTATTTCTCTCTCTCTCTTCTCTCTCTCTCTCTCATGTCCCCCTCTTCTCTGTCTCTCTTCTCTTTCTCTCTCCCATCTCCCTCTTCCCATTCCAATCTCTTTCCCATGTCTGTCTCTGTCTCGTCCTCTGTCTCTCTCCCTTTCTCTTCACCATCTCCCTCTCCCATTCCATACTTTCCCATGTCCTGTCTCTGTCTCTGTCTCTCTCTCTCTCCTTTCTCTCTACCATCTCCCTCTCCCATTCCATATCTCTTTCCCATGTCTGTCTCTGTCTCGTCTCTCTCTCTCTTCCCTCTCTCTCACCATCTCCCTCTCCCATTCCATATTCTTTCATGTCTGTCTCTGTCTCTGTCTCCTCTCTTCTCCCTTTCTCCCTCTCACATCTCCCATCTCACTTCATATCTCTTTCCCATGTCTGTCTCGTCTCTGTCTCTGTCTCTCTCTCCCTTTCTCTCTTCACCATCTCCTCCCATTCCATATCTCTTTCCCATGTCTGTCTCTGTCTGCATGGTCTCTTCTCTCTCTCCCCTTTCTCTCTCACCATCTCCCTCTCACATTCCATATCTCTTTCCCATGTCTGTCTCTGTCTCTGTCTCTGTCTCTCTCGGCCCTTTCTCTCTCACCATCTCCCTTCTCCATTCCAATCGCTTTCCCAGTGTCTGTCTCTGGTCTCTGTCTCTGTCTCTCTCTCTTTTCTCTTTACACCATCTCCCTCTCCCATTCCATATCTCTTTCCCATGTCTGTCTCGTCCTGTCTCTGTCTTCTCATCCCTCTCTTCACATCTCCCTCTCACATTCCATATCTCTTTCCCTGTCTGTCTCTCTCTGTCTCTTGTCTTCTCCCTCCTATCTCTCT
>CM042170.1:70957556-70970160 GCA_023376005.1 Doryteuthis pealeii | reverse complement strand
CAAAAAGCAAGAAGCAAGAAGGCAGAAGAGAAGGAAAAAGAAGTGAAGAAGAAAGAAGAGTGTGATCGAACGATGCTAAATAAGATTATGCGATATACCAAGACACAAAAAAGTAACGTTCAAAAGACCTGAATGTAACCGCTTTAATAATCGCGCTTTTGTCAAATTAGACACTCTGATCCCGAAAGCACGGAACGAATTACGGCCAGACGACGAGAATGACAGAGAGGAAGAGAGACAGAGACAGAGACAGAGGTGAAGTCAATGTAGGTTTTAAAAGGCCAGCGTTCGTTTGGCACAATTCCCTGTTGCCAGGGCAAACAATATTGCCCGCGCCCCAAAAACGAGCATATTGTAGATGTTGGTATCACAAAGCCGCCAGCGCAATGGTCAGCGATTGGCGCAAAAAGACTTTTGACATTGGCCATCGTGTTGTTTCCGACAGTTTGGATTCAAGAACATGGGCGCGAATCACAAGGAATGGATGATATCATAACGAAAGAAAGAAGAAAAGAATAGGTCATGTTACCGTGAAAAGTCCCGCGTTGTTGTTGAAGCGATGAGAGGAAGAAGAAGAAGAAAGAAGAAAAGAAGAAAGAAGAAGAATTGGATAGTAACTCCTTTAGACAAGGAAGAAGAAGAAGAATAAATGGAAGAACTATAATTAATAATAATGATAAATAAAATAATAATAATAACAATAAGAAAGAAGAAGAAGAAGAAGAAGAAAGAACAAGAAAGAAGAAAGAAGAAAAGAAAAGGAAGTAAGAAGAATTTGGAAGTAAAAATCTTTAGAAGAAGAAAGAAGAATAGAAGAAGAAGAAGAAGAAGAAGAAAAAGAATTGGAACGTGAGTACACAATAAATAATAATAATAATAATACATAATAAATAATAATGAATAATAAGAAGGAAGAAGAAGTAAGAAGGAAAGAGAAGAAGAAGAAGAATTGGACGAAGGTAACTCTTTAGCAAAGAAGAAGAAAAGAAGAAGAAGAAGAAGAAGAAAATGATGATTCGAAAAGGAAGAAGAAAGAAGAAAGAAGAAAGCAAGAAGAAGAAGCAAGAAGAATAACTAAGACAAGCGAAGGAAAGAAGAAAAATTGGTTTAGTTTGTTTTTACGGCATATCAACCTCATACCTGAAGCCGAAGGCACATCGGCCGAAACGTGTGTACAGATAACAATAAAGATTGAGGGACAATAGTCCGAATAAATATCCTAAGTGAATACTAATTATCAAGACTCATCTAAAAAATTCAGAGAAATGATATCGGCATCAGATGAACAATGGCTTGACATACCGCGAGTAAATACAACCTGTTAGTAAAAGAAGAGGTGCTCTTCGCGGAGAACCAAAGAACGCTAAGCGGGTGGCATGCTGAAAAAAAATCAGATCACGATGAAGAGGCGTAGCCGACATGGCCTTGTCGCTTGCAAGAAAAAAACAACTAGGGTAGAGGTTTAGGCTTAAGGCGTTAGGGTGTAGGCGTTAGGTTTCAGGCGTTTGAGTGGTTAGGGTTAGTTTCAATGGGAAATGAATAAATGATTTCGGCTCTGTTTTTTTCTAAAATAACAAAACCAGAAAATTTTGGAATAAAATAAAAGTAGTTAATTCTTAACTAGGGGGTCAGGGAGGTTATAGCGGTTTTAGTACGGTTAGGGTTAGGGTTAGAGTCTGGGGTTTGGGTTGGAGTTGGGTTTTCGGGGAAAAAAACGCCCTAAGTTGTTTTTTTTTTGTTTTTTTGTTTTTTGCAAGTGACACCGTCTCGGCTACGGCCTTCAATCGTAGCTGGTGTTTTTTTTCAGCAGCCACCGGCAGGCGTTTTTTTGAGGCAGGAGGCCGAGACGGTTCTCCGCGAAGAGTACCAAAAAGACAAGATAATTAATAAACCCAATATTCACAAGCTGAATGTTATCAGTTCAGATTTATTTTGTAGGGAGATAGAGTCATTTCTATTCAGGGCATTTCCCATCGAAAATCACTTGGATTTAAGATTTGGGTGACGGTCAGCGCACGTGTCAATGAAATTTCTCTAGTAAGTATTTAGAGGAAAAAGAAAAAAACAAACAAAGAAAGAAAAAAACAAAAAGAATAAGTAAAGAATTACCTATATACATATCAGAAAATGATCAATTTCCTATTACTATTCACGTTTGGTTCGGGACGGCTCGTCTCACAAGAGACATGATAGAATTCTTTAAAATCAAAGTATAAGGAGACCAATTCCAAAGACGATACGTTTGAGTTGAGTTGCAGAGTCAATGTTCATGAATTTTCATGCCAAACTTTGGCGAGATGTCATAATCTGCAATTTCTTTCCAAGACATGTAAAACGGATCGACCGTTTCTACAGCCAAAACCAATGACCGCCCAAAATTTCGATTCGATAGGAACTGTCACTTTTTGGTTCCTCATTCTAAGTTTATATAAGATTGAAACTTATATATATATGTGTGTGTGTATGTATATATATATGTATGTATGTATGTATGTATATATGTATGTATATATATATATGTATATATATATAGGGGTTTTATAGTTTGTTTGAAGCATTGTACGTATGTGTTTAAAATAGAAATTAGAAGGCAATTATCAATGCAATGGAATAGGTGATGAAAATGATGTTTATTTACCTGCTTCCTAAATATTTTCGGGATAAAATCCCATCTTCAGAGGTTTTGGAAGTACTCGTGTTTTTTAAGTACTTAAAAAAACACAATACCACAATACTTAGATGGGTGACCAATTAAGCAACAGCTATCTTAGCAAGAGGCTTCTGTATCTTATCAGGGAAGTTTGCCCAATAAGAGGATATTTTACAACTTTACAGAGGTGCAGTCGGCGTATTCTACAGACCAATTTACTTAACTTGATAACACCGGTTCCTGCTAGATCACCGAAGTTAAGCAGCGATGTGCGCTTATTCAATACTTAGATGGGTGACCATTTAAACAACAGCAGATTACTGTAAGCACTCTGATATCAAAATGCCTTGAATCGGCATTTTGGCCCAATATGAGGATATCTTACAACTTTACAGAGGTACAGTCGGCGTATTCTACAGACCAACCTGCCTCTGCTCCTCCTGATTAATCCTTTTTCTATGAATCTGATTGGTTCTATATTATTGTCCAATAAGATTCTTGCATTTTCTGTGTCTGCTGGCAAATTCCATGTTCTGAAAGCAATTTGAAAATTAAATCTGTACACGAATAAAAATATGGCCTCATCGTCTTTTATGTAACGTTATAAAAAAAATCTATATAAATTTAGGCTAAAGCGATTTTCCCTGAGGACAGACGCACAAATTATACAAAATCGATTTTTTTCTAAATTGCTGTTTATGTAAACATAGGGAGTATTAAATAAACTGTATTATCCAACGAAAGCATCTTCATAAACGTATGATTATGAACATTTGTTTACACATATATCATCATAGTCGTCATCATCATCATCCTCATCATCATCCTCCTCATCATCGTGTCTCGCCAGCAGCGCAGATATCCATGACAATCTCTCGCCACTTATCCCTATCATTCATTGATCCTGGGAGGTCCTCCGCACAACATGCTGTATCTAACATATAGCTGGTCTATGTAGGTCTTTGCTGGACGGTCCGCACTAGTATGTCCATGTGCCGATGTCCACAGAGGGAACGTCGCTTATTAGCTCATCCTTACTTCTCCAGCAGTGTCCGTCGTGTCTTTTTCGTCTCACTCGGATGGTTTGTGAGATAGGGGGCAGGTGGCCGTATAGCTGCTTTCTTGTGGGATGTTGTTTCCACGATTTGGTCAGGATCACACACAGCATCCTTGTGCAGCTCACACACAGTCTCGTTTCCAAGCGTCTCGTCAAGGTCCAAGTGGATATAAATATATATATATATATATATATAATATATATATATATATATATATATATATATATATTTAAAGACAAAATAATGCAAATTTATGTTGAAAAACATATTTATTTAAATTTTCTTTTTTTCTATTTTTTTTCTCTTAATATTTTCGGAGTAAAATCCATCTTCAGAGAGTTCTTCAGAGAGTTGAAAAGTATCCATCTGTGTTTGTTAAAATCAACTGTGGTCTAATTCCGTTGAATTTGATGGAGATTTAAAAGTTCGGCAGAGATCGTCAAGTTCCGTTAAGTCCCGTGAGGTGTTGCATTTGTGGGAAGTTTGAAATTATTTAAGATATATATTCTTTTTTTTTATAAATTTTTTTAATACTATAAAAACAATAATAATTCCCCGCTCCGGGCATATTGAAATAAAGATTTTTTTTGTTTGTTTTTATAATGGGTTTTTAAAATTTAAATAAATATGTTTTTCAACATAAATTTGCATTATTTTGCCTTCCCCCAAAAATATCTTATTACATTTTATAATTAATGCTTCAAACACACTATAAAAACAAAAACAAAAAAAATCTTTATATATATATATATATATATATATATATATATATATATATATATATATAAAGTAGAAATATGTATATAAGTATATATGTAAAAGTTTGTAGAAAAAACAACAAGATGTTAAAAAGTTTTGCTGAAAGAAATCTGTTTCGACCAATATGAAGAGGTCATTATCAAAGCAATATATGTAAACGGAAAGACGAAATAAATATATCATAAATCACGAGGCAAAGAACACTCTCGATCAGGACCGTAATTTTCAAAATAAAATTAAAAATGCGTATTTTATGTTAAAAATAAAATAAATTTCATTTTTAAAAATTATAAGCATTTTTATCATTAAAAAAGCTCAAAAGAGTTTGCAGTAAAAGTGTATATAAATATCAAAAAGTTCTGGAAAATTTTCCGGCTACAAAAGAAAGTTTAAAAATATAATAAGTCCAACAGTACAATAGATGGAAGATGGAAAATTCAGGGAACTGTAATGATGACAAATTTAACATTATCTTAACATCGTTTTTTTCTACAAAATTTCTACAGATATTTTCGGATTCATATCCATTTTACCTTTCATATATATATATAATATATATATAATATAATATATAATTTCGACCATACCCAAGGGCAAGTTGTGTCTAGCACACTGAAGAGCATGAAATGCCGAAAACACGTGTCTAACTTTATTAATATAATATATATATATATATATATAATGTAATCCAAAAGTCCAGAGAAGAAATCTTCCTTACGACATAGGTTTTTTTAAAACAACTTGTCGCAGTTTGAGAGCTCAATGTGTGCTCTTATTTTTAGAGTCACAGAGCAAATTTATAATTAAAGAAATAACAAAAGACTTAGAGATCCTGCATTATAGACTATTTCAGGGAGCTTAGACAAAAGTGTCTAATTCTTCCGACTTCGCATCTGATGAGTCGGAGAATTAGACACTTTTGTCTAAGCTCCCTGAAATAGTCTATAAGCAAGATCTCTAAGTCTTTGTTATTTATTTAAATATATATATATATATATATATATATATATATATATATATATATATAAAGTAGTGTGGGCTGGAAGGAGAAGAATTGATGGGAAAGTGCTATAGACATTTTAAAATGTGTGTACTGCATTGGAAAATTTATTTTGTTTAAGGATGGTTTGTATTGTTTTATGTATAAATATTAACAAATACATACATCGGTTTCACCTCAACGACATTGTCACGTCGTCTAGCACTCCATTTAACAGATAATAGCTCCATTTCACAACACCTAAAATTACATTCATGTCCCCCACTCTAATTACCGAAATATTCTAACGGAAAATACGCACATTCTGCACAAAGAAAAAATAAGCAAAAACTCCAAATACTAGAAGCTTTATACATAAAACAATATATAATAATATATATAATAATATATATATATATATATATATTATATATATGGGGGTTCGTGGGTATAAGATACAAGTATAAGTATAATTACCATCTATCCATCTATACATATATAACGAGCAGTTGTGTGTATGTGTATGTCCGGAGGAAACTCGAAAATAAAACAATTAACCACAAAGTAAATATATATATACACATTAAATCACCAGGGCTTGGTTCTATACATAATAAAGGGCAGTTGTGTGTATAGTATGTCCGAAGGAAACTTCGAAAATAAAACAATTAATGACAAATATACACATTAAATATCACCATATATATCCGCCCTGTCGGCTGGAGCGTTAGAATGCACCGACTACACCTCTGCAGAGGGGTAAGACTCCCCCAATGGGGCCACCTGTTGGCCGTGGGTGGCGACCCGTGATGCTTAAGGATAGAGCCCAGGTGGATGAGCAGTTCATGACATGTAATACTCCACTTTGGCCGTATCTTGGGCTAGACGGGCCGTCGGAGAGGCCCCCCCCCGATCACTCAGCTGGTCACGTCAAGCCCTAGCACCTATATGATTTTCCCAACCCTATTGCCCTTATGGCAAGCCCCAACCCCTTTTTTATCATATGGGTGCTAGAAGGCGGTGGCTGCGGGTCTACATGTCCTGGGAATGACGTTAAACTCTATCTGATGGTGAGGTTCCAGTTCTGGAGGTTTGGGGAATGTGGAGCACCCCTTCATTACCATTGCTCCCTGGTCCACTCTGACCCGGAGTGGTAGTACCTGTTAGGGTCCCATCTATGGGTTAAAAAAATGTATTTAAAAAAAAAATTGTATTATCCATTAAAAATTGATTTATTTCAAAACTTTATCGGCATTAAATGACCCACTGAGGTTGATATGCCGTAAAACAAACAAACCAAACCAAACCAAACCATATATATATATATATATATATAGGAGGGTCGAGCTAGGCCACGCCCTATACATGACACCCTGCATGTACCACGTGATTAGGAGACTTGGTTCTTATTAAAAAAAATCAGTTTTCCCAAATGCAAAGCTATTGTGTATTCTTTGAGGCTAGGATTAAATCTAAATTCTTCCCTTGAATAAACGTCACTGTTCTCAGTGATTCGCCTCTAACAAGTTAAAATTACAGGTTTTCCAAACTGTTTGCTGTGGCTCACAGATCAACTTTGCTGGGTTTTTTTTGTTTTGTTTTTCTTCTTCTTTTTGTCTTGTATTTTGCTGTTGTTTCGTTTTAATGTTGTTTTCCGGTGATCGATCAGATTAAACGGTGCGAGTCATTGTGGTGGACCCTTAAAACAATTCCACGGAACAATACACACGGGATCAATTACTGCCGACAATGAAGTTGATCGCTTATGCACAAATTAAGATTGATTGGAGCAAACAATGGGTTTCCTTAAAATAGTGTGGAAGGGGGGGCAGAGAGGAGAGAGAGAGAGAGAGAGAGAGAAAAAAGGAAGAGAGATAAAGAGGGGAGATGTTACAGATAGAATAAAAGAGTGCGGATACAGTGAGAGAGAGAGAGAGAGAGAGAGAGAGAAGAGAGATGCGAGAGAGGTTACAGATAAGATTAAAAGGGTGGGATACAGCGAGGAGAAAGAGAGAGAAAGAGAGAGAGAGAGAGAGAAAAGAGGAGAAGAAAGAAAGAAAAGAGGAAATAGAGATAAGAGAGAGTTACAGATAATTGAAAGAGTTGGATACAGCGGAGAGAGAGAGAAGAAAAAGAGAGGAGACGAGAGAGAGAGAGAGAGAGAGAAAAGGAAGAGATAAAAGAGAGAGTTTACAGAAGATTAAAGAGAGTGATAGAGTGAGAGAGAGAGAGGGAGAGAGAAAGGAGAGAGAGAGAGAGAGAAAGAGAGAAATAAAGATAAAGAGAGAGTTACAGATAGATGAAAGAGTGGGATACAGAGAAGAGGAGAGAGAGAAAGAGAGAGAGAGCGAAGAGAGAGAAAAGAAAAGAGAGAAATAGAGGGAGAGAAAAAAGACAGAGAGAGAGAAAGATAAAGAGAGAGTTACAGATAGATTGAAAGAGTGGGATAAAGCGAGAGAGATAGAGAATGGGGAGAGAGAAAGAGAGAGAGAGGGGAAGAAGAGAGGGAGAGAGAATGAGAGATATAAAGGAAGAGAGAAATATAGATAAAGAGAGAGTTACAGATAGATTGAAAGAGTGGGATAAAGCGAGAGAGAAAGAGAGAGAGATTATGAGACAGACATATAGAAAGAAATTAATAGAGAAAGAGAGAGAAAAAAAGAAAGAAAGAAAGAAAGAGAGAAAGAAAGAAAGAGATAGAGATAAAATGAGAGGTATATATAGATTGATAGTGGGATACAGCAAGAGACAAATAGAAAGACATAAACAGAGAGAGAGAGAGAGAGGGGGGGGAGAGAGATGGATGGATAAAAATACACGTTAAACTCTATCTGATGGTGAGGTTCTAGTTTTGTAGGTTTGGGGAATCTGGAGCACCCCTTCATCACCATTGCTCCCAGGTCCACTCTGACCCGGAGTGGTAGTACCTGTTAGGGTCCTATCTATGGGTTAAATAGAAAAATATATTTATAAAAAAATTGTATTATCCATTAAGAATTGATTTATTTCAAAACATTATCGTCATTAAATGACCCATTGAGGTTGATATGCCGTAAAACAAAACAAAACTTCGTACTGAGCATCTTTATATATCATTACTTTTCTAATATTGACGTTAAAATTATTGATGATGTGATATTTCTCTTGTTTGCTAAATGTTTCTTATTTCTTTTGTTTTTTTCTTTTTTAGGTAAGTACTCCGCGATTTATTTGAGAGTTTCCAGTGTAAGACGATGGCAAATTCTTGTGAGTATTTAGATATTTTGAAGCTATCATTTTTTAATCCGTTCCTTTCCGGAAAAAAAATATTTGGAGGTCTAATGGTAAGCGTCGTAGGAAATGGACTCGTTGACCCGAGTTCAAATCCTGGACGAAGCTACAGTTCACATAGCGCTAATATCCTAGGGAAAGATATGAATCCAACTACTCTCCCTCCAGCTATAGGTGAAATAGTAGGGCAGACTGGACTCTTTAACTGTGGATAGGTAACCAGTCTAGGAGAAGGAAAGCTCTGAATTCAAACCCGTTCAATTCCGTATTCGGTGCATTCTAACGCCCGAGCCGACGCAGATGACGCAGGGTAGTCGCTTCTAGTATACACACACACACACACATACACATACATACAGAGGATGGCCTCTTAAGAATTTCTAAGAATTTAAAAAAAAATTAAAAGATTTTTGAGTTTCTAAATAATTTAAATAATATTACGGAATGACGGTTTGTTAAGTTTTTCAAACAAAATATTACTCTGTATTTAATCTAATTTATTGATTATAATACATTGAGCTCTCTTTAGGGAATTATAAAAATCCTTGTATGAATATACGTGTGCACCTACAAGAGCATACAGTATGGTTATACAGGGAGATTTTGAAAAACAACCAGTCATTTGGATACCTTACACACACACACACACACATATATATATATATAATATATATATATATATATATATATATATATATAGTATATATATATACAATACAGTTTGTAACATTTACAAATTACGACATGAAGACTCCTGAGTTCGGCAAGAAGATTCCCGAGTTCGACACGAAACACCTGAAGAAGGTCGGAGAGCACATCGATCGAAACGTTGAGTATATAACAATACAGATGAGCACAACAGTCCCCATAATACAAATAATACAAAATATAAGTTCTTGTTTTTTGAGAAAATACTATTTTCCTTCTGTAGAGAGATGAGTCTTAGTCCTCAATTTTTATACGGCAGACGACTTTTTTTTAAAACACCCTCAAAGTCACAACAAAATAAATATACACAAGACTTTAGAGAAATCTTCTTTTCGTTCCGGGGATTAGAAAAATCCATTTCCAATTTTATCTGCACAACAACTTCAAGAAATCTTTACTGTCTCGTCATTTTCCGTTCCAACAGTCTCAAAATGGTTTGTTCCTCCTTTCAAATTATTTCGCCGTCTATCCACTTTTAAGAGAACATTACATTTCAGAGAATTTTTCTTTTCGTTCCGGTAAATGAAAAACATTGAATTTTCGTCTGCAAAACAACCCCCTCTTGAAGAAACCTTACTGTCTCGGCATTTGACGATTCAACAGTCGGAAAATGGTCTCTTCCTTCTCCAAAACCTTGTTTGTCTATACTCAATCATCGTAACTAATCTTCTTCAATCAATCTCAAAAAGTGATCGTCTGCGCTTCAATCAAATATTCCCTCTCCGGCTGTTCCTTGGTTGGGACAACTTTTGTAATTTCTAAAAATTGTTTGAATTTTAATATAAACAAATATCGTAAATTATCTTTTTTTCTTTCTTCATTTGTTAAGTGTTTAATTCTTAACTTATTAATTCTTTTAACTTTATTTGTAATAAGTTATGACATAAACTCTTTAATAAAGTAGGCATTTATCTAGACAAGGTATGAAATTCGAGTCTCAGGGATTGATGTGGTTAGGGCGTTATCAAATATATGTTGATAAAGATAAATATCTATCGTTGCATCCATCTCTCTTTCTCTCTCTCCTCTCTCTCTCTCTCTCTCTCTCTCTCTCTCTCTTCTCTCTCTCTCTAGTAAAGGTATGAAAATCAAGTCCCAGGGATTTGACAAAACATACTGTGGTTAGGGCGTTATCAAATATGTTAATATAATATATATATATATATATATATATATATATATATATCGTTGGCATCCATCCATCTCTCTCTCTCTCTCTCTCTCTATCTCTCTCCCTCTCTCTCTCTCTCTCTCTCTATCTCTGTGTATATATATATATATATATATATACAGAGAGAGAGAGAGAGAGAGAGAGAGAGAGAGAGAGAGAGAGGGGGGGGATGGATTGCCCTTATAGCAATCCCCAACCCTTCTTACCACATGGGTGCTAGAAGGCGGTGGCTGCGGGTCTACATGTCCTGGAAATGACGTTAAACTCTATCTGATGGTGAGGTTCCAGTTTTGGAGGTTTGGGGAATGTGGGGAACCCCTTCATCACCATTGTTCCCTGGTCCACTTTGACCCGGAGTGGTAGTGCCTGTTAGGGTCCCATCTAAGGGGTTAAACAGAGAAATGTATTCATTTTAAAAAAATGGACCATATGACCTTAAGGCACCCCTTTTGCGATCTCGATTCTTCGGGACATTTTTTTCCATTTACACCGTCAAAATCCGGTTAATTGTTAACAGACGATTTTTAGAGTTTTTTTAAATTATAAAACTGAGCCCTAACCCTAACACCTAACCCTAACCCTAACACCTAACCAACAACCGGATTTTTACGCTGTAAATGAGAAAAGTGTCCCAACGAGTCGAAATCACGAAAGGGGTGCCTTAAGGTCATATGGTCCAAAAAATTGAGTATCCATTAGGAATTAATTTATTTCAAAACTTTATCGGCATTAAATGACCCACTGAGGTTGATATGCCGTAAAACAACAGAAACCCAACCAAACCAAACCTGATATTTTGCAATAGACCTTATGTAAACATATCAAATGTTGTAAAAATCAAATTATCAATCTCTCGTATATCCACAGGTCCTGCTAGTATATATTAATACATGCGAGCCGGAAACAATAATTCCTCTACGGATACATCGACTGATTTCGCTAATATTCTACTTGGTTGCTCTAATTATTGACACATTGGCTGAACCATTCTCTGGGAGGCCCGGGGGGTGGACAGGGTGGTAGAAAATGAGGTATGAAATTTGTTTGTCTGGGATGCATCTTCCGGTTAATAAGTTTGCCCGAGAGAAAAAAAACTATTTCATCGTAGACATTTTGTGTAAGACCGTAAATAACATTCATCACAATTAGTTTAATAACCATGAAAACTCCTACCAATAATCGTTAATTCAAATGAAGTATATATATATATATATATATATATATATATATATATATATATATATATCGTTAATTCAAATGTAGCATATATATATATATTTTATATATATATATATATATATATATATATATATATATATAGAAAAAAGGTGGAATGAAAACATCACACAATGCTGTTAAAGAAGAAAACAATTTATAATATAATCATAGCTGATACTGATCAATATTTCGATTTTACAAAAATCATCATCAGAGCTCATTCACTCCCGTAGTTGTTTGGGTCGGAGAGGAAAGTCAAAATGAGTTTACAAAACAAAAAAACCTTAATACTGCAAAAAACGAAAGACGTTACAATATTCACCAACGTGGGCATTTCGCGCCATATATATGTATATATATATAAATATATATTTCATTCCACCTTTCTTACTCATATTGTCGGATTCATTTCCTTTCTTTTAACTTATATATATATAATATATATATATATATATATATATATATAATACTAAAGCTGATTGAATCAATCATTGTATGCTAAAGGCTTTTTCTCCATAGTTTAATGAATCAAACATTCGGTTATTTCCTCCAAGTTAAACATGATCAACGGGGAACCACTCTTGCCTGAGGAATTATTTATTTATTTTCCCATTAAACTAAAACTAAACCCTAACCCCTAACCCTAAACCCTAACCCTAGCCCTAATCCCGTCTTCCTTTTTCGTAGTAGATCAATAAATAAATAAATAATTTATAAGTCAAGAGTTGTTTCACTTTGATCATGTTAGACTTATTGGAAATAACCCAAAATTCATATAACAATATTCCTTA
>CM042170.1:70945056-70952556 GCA_023376005.1 Doryteuthis pealeii | reverse complement strand
CTTCTTCTTCTTCTTTCTTCTTCTTCTTCTTCTTTCTTCTTCTTCTTCTTTCCTTCTTCTTTCTTCTTTCCAATTCTTCTTTTCTTCTTCTTCTTCTTTCTTCTTCTTTTCTTCTTCCTTCTTCTTCTTCTTCTTCTTCTTCTTCTTCTTCTTCTTCTTCTTCTTTCTTCTTCTTCTTCTTCTTCTCTTCTTCTTCTTCTTCTTCTTCTTTATCCAATTCTCTTTCTTTTCTCTTCTTCCTTCTTCTTCTTCTTCTTCTTCTTCTTCTTCTTCTTCTTCTTCTTTTCTTCTTTCTTCTTCTTTTTCTTTTTTTCTTCTTCTTCTTCTTCTTTTCGTCTTTTCTTCTTTTCTCTTCTTTTCATTCTTCTTCTTCCAATTCTTCTCTTTCTTCTTCCAATTCTTCTTCTTCTTCTTCTTCTTCTTCTTCTTCTTCTTCTTCTTCTAGCGTTACCTTCTTTTCCTCTATGTTTACCTTCTTCTTCTTCTTCTTCTTCTTCTTCTTCTTCTTCTTCTTCTTCTTCTTCTTTCTAGGTTACCTTCTTTTTCCTCTTCTTCTCTTCTTTCTTCTTCTTCTTCTCTTCTTCTTCTTCTTTTTCTTCTTCTTCTAGGTTTACCTTCTTTTCCTCTTCTTCCTCTTCCTCTTCCTCTTCTTCTTCTTCTTCTTCTACAAACCTTCTTCTTTCTTTCTTCTTCTTCTTCTTCTTTCATCATCTTCTCTTCTTCTTCTCTTCTTCATTCTCTTCTTTCTTCTTCTTCTTCTTCTCTTCTTTGTGCATCTCGATATTCTCTTCTTCTTCTTCTAGGTTTACATTCTTCATCTCTTCTTCTTCTCATGCTTATACTTATTCTTATTCATCTTCTTCTATGCTTACCTTCTTGTTCTTCTGTGTTTACCTCCGTCTTCTTCTTCTTCTTCTTCTTCTTCTTCTTCTTCTTCTTCTTCTTCTTCACACCAGAGGAAGCTGATGGTCTTTCATTGGAGTCTGAGTGACAACAAGTCTCCTCAGGACTCCCGGATTCCACTGAGTATTCGTCAATCTCAACGATCCTGTTGTCTGGATAGTCTCAATTCTTCATCTGAATTTGAGTTCTTCTAGCCTGTTTTCTAAATTTTGTTCGGTTCATATCAAGGTTCAATTATTTGTCTATTTTTTCGGGTTTTTTTTTTATCTTCACCCTTTGATCTGCTGGAATAGCAAAATCTACCAGTTGGTTAGTTCTATATTTTTTATTTATTAATTGGTCTTAGGTGAGTTATTTTTACACCAGCCTAAGCTAATGGTCTTTCACTAGAGCCTGAGTGACAACAAGTTTCCTCGGGTCTCCAGGATTCTCCTGGGTATCCTAGCTGATTTCAACACCCCTGTTGTCTGGGTGATCTCAATTCTTCCTCAGATTTTTCAGTCTCTTTTCCAAGCTTTTTTGGGATCGTTCCAAATGCACCAACTACAACTGGTATCACTTTCATCTTCATATTCCACAATTTTTCCAATTCTCTTGCAAAGATCCAGGCATTTGTTTTATCTTTGCGTTTTTTTTTTTTTTTTTTTTTTTTTTTTTCATCTTCACCCTGTGATCTGCTGGGACTGCAAATTCCACTAGTTGACTAGTTCTCTTTTTCTTTTCTTTTTTTTTCTTTCTCTTTTTGTTTTGTTAATCAATACTAGGTCTGGTATTTTGGCTGAGATAATGCGATACGTCTTTATCTCAAAGTCTAAGAGAATTTTATATTTCATTCACAAGAACAGCTTCTGGTTTATGCACATACCATTTTGATGTATGGTTAAAATTTAGTTTTTCATATCTCTAGGACTCTTCTTAGTGTTATTTTATTTTAAAACTTTTACACTTTTTCAGGTCAGTTAACTGTGAACCACGTATCTTTGAGGTGTAACACAGATTTTTAAAGATACCTGGTTCAAACTTAACTGACCTGAGGAAATATAAATAACTGGTGCATTATATCTTTTATTTATTAAGATATCAAAACTGAAACTTTCATTAAATTTGGTTAATTCCTTAATTTTGGTATTTTTTTTCTTTTGTCAGGGTGATATACGATGGAGGAATTTAGGTCCGTTAAGTTTGATTTAACCAAATACTCAGATATACTTATCTTTTGTATCGGTACTACATCAGAGAAGACTGGAATCCAGGTTGTTGGCAGTTCTATGATGTGATCGAGTCTGGAACCAACTTGGGAGCTGAGGGACATATTGCCTTGTGCCATAAGGTTATTAATAATAACATAAGGCCGTTTCTATTTACTCATGAGTGTTTTAGTAAATTGTATGGTCTTACTCCATTTAACGCATTTCCCCCAGACTCAATTTGAACTCTCACCCCTACTTTCTCCCTTCGCCACGTATCATTCGCTCGTCCAATCAAACCATGCCAAATTATCACTTAAACTTTTCCGTTCTAATCCACAACATCACGGCCACTCTCACGTTCCACCTCACGCCCATTACGTAATAATTAGTTCAACCCCCATAAAAAGAAGTGCATTCTGCATGAGACTTTGGACGCACCCGTATGCAACGGTTATCGCGGTATGAAATGGGCACTGCCACGCGAGTTCAAATCCTGGATGAAACTAGTTGCATTTTATATATACTAATAAGATTTTTCCATCACCCTCCAAAGTTAAACGTTAATTTCAATGAATTTTTACTACACAACAAAATGAAAAAAGCTTAGCCCATTCCTAACGTAACACCTCAGGGTAGGGTTAAATAGTAGAGCTGGCTGGACTCTTTAAGGCGATAGCCTGGAGGTTAGCAGATCGGACAGGCGTAAAGCCAGTCGGGTTTCGATTCTGGCCGGAGTTAGTCATTGTGCCTAGCCACACTGATGGTGTCTGTGGATGACATATATAATATATATATATATATATATATATATATATATATATATGTCTCGGCATAAAATAACCCAACAAGGATTGACGTGTCACAAAATCTAATCAAACAACCAACCAACTAAGAATGAATAAAACAAAATGTGTTCGGCATTAAATAACCCAACAAAGGTTGACATAACGTAAAATCCAACCAACCAACCAACCATTGAACCATCTGCGTAGCCGCGTCACTGATTGTTATTATAAATCAAACTTTGACAATCAGATCTCCGCTTGCTACCAGCACCTGCTGTCAATAATACACCGACTTGAATGTCTTCAAGTGTGTCCATGTGCCTTTTAAATTCTTGTCGCTTTATTTTTCTTTGTTCTCCCCGTTTGTTATTGTTTGATTAAGTTTTGCAAAAGGGTTACTCTTACGATTCTGGTTGCCGCTTAAAGCGTTTTGGTTTCTTATTGTTAAATCTGACCATATGACATTTATAAAACCCAACAAGGGTTAACATGATGTAAAATCCAACAGCCAACCAACCAACCAGCCACTGAACCATTCGTGTATCCTGCGTCCGTGATTGCCATTATCTATTAAAACTTTTGCATAATTGATCCCTTTAAATATTGACCTTGTGTCGCATCCTGATTCATAAGTACATTTTTTTCATTTACATCGTCAACATCCGGTTGTTTGTTAACAGACGATTTTTAGAGGGTTTTTTAAATTACAAAACTAACCCCTAACCCTAATCCCTAACCCTAACCCCTAACAAACAACCGGATGTTGACGGTGTGAATTAAAAAATGTACTTATGAATCAGCAAAGTTAAAGGGGTGCCTAAAGGTCATATGCTCCGTTAAATCTAATTGTAGAAAAGGGTTTTGTATCCACAGTAGAAAGTCTGTTGTATTCCTTGAAATCCTACCTAGGACAAGAAAGGCTCTGGCTGCATTTCACATAACGCTAATAATATCGGGAAAGGTATGGATCCTATTCACTCTTTAACTACGAGTAAATAGTAGGATAGATTTGGCTCTTTAACCTTGGTATGTTAATTGGTCTTGGAAAAAGTCTCTGTATTCAAACCAGCTTAAATATCAATCCGCTAAAATATTGACCTTGTGTCGCCTCGTTCTCGTGTGGAGGAAATGGTAACTCTACTACAGAATTGTTGAATTATCTTTAGTATATAAGCAGTGCTGCAAACCAATGCTTAAATGTATAGGCTAAGCGAGGTCACGAGGTTTAAACCTTAGCCAAGCAAAAGCCCAAATACGTGGTTGGTTAACTACTTAATCACTGATACTAACAGGACGTCCATTTACAATCATTGACAAAGGACCTGAACGACTGAGGAACACTAAGGAACTACCAAAGGATCATACCCAATATTAAGAAACACCAAGGAGCAACCAAAGAATCATACCCAATATTAAGGGACACTAAGGATCAACCAAAGGATTCTTCACTAAGGATCGCGCTCTGATCAACACAAAGGATCTCTGCCGGACAGCGCTCTTGCTTGAAGCCTAAGGATGGTCACAAAAATTGTAATTTATGTCAATCTGTGTATAATCAGTTCGACCCTACACTAGGGATTAGAACATAATGAAACTTTACATTCCAACCTGTAAAACTCTGCTTTAATATTGACCTTGTGTCACACCCTGCGTGACATAAGGGGGTGGGTTAAACACATACTATGTATTATACTGATGGTGAGTCTGCCGTTCTGGAAACTTGGGGAGTTTAAGTACCTCTCCAATGCAATTACTTACAGTTTCAATCAACTATTCCATCAAACAAGCAGTCAACCGCCACTCTGCTGGCTGTTACATAATTATTAGATACCTAATATTTATGTGCAATAGTGTAGAAACAAAATGGCCGTTATAAGCTGCAGCCCATGGCCTTGAAGGATTTGAATGACAAGGCTTGACCTGTCCTGATCCTTACTTCCGGTGGATACCGTGAGAACCGGTAGAGAGGACCCTCTCTTCCGGTTTAGATAGTAAGTAAGTTTCAGTCAGTTAGAGACTAGCAGCCGAGCTCGACGGAAGGGTAAGTCGCGTTACACGCGCTCCCGTCTTAATCTGCGCAGATGTCTGGTTGGGGATTTAAAAATAAAGTAAGATCAAAGCAAATGGAGTCTTGTGTTATTACCTCTAAAAACTAACAATGACACAGGGCTTCTGATAAAGAGAAATCCCCAATGGAAGACCAGACACGAAGTCCCCAAGAGAAGTCCAGACGTTAGAAGATTCCAGACGAAGAAGAGACCTTAGAAGAGACCTAGAAGAACTTAAGATGTCAGAAGAACAGAAGAAGAATAGAAGTAAGAAGTAAATAATGAGAAGGGTATGCAACAAGAATACGCCGACTGCACCTCTGCAGAGAGGTAAAACCCCATCCCAATGGGGTCATGTGTTGGTCGTGGATGGCCAACCGTGATTCATAAGGACGGAATCCTGGTGGCTAAGCAGACCATGACATGCAACACTTTGGTTCTTACTTAGGTTAGACGGAAGTTCAGAGATCAATCGAGTTGTCACATCAACCCCTAGTAGGAATGAGAATTTAATAAGATTATCCCAAGCCTATTGCCCTTGTGCCAGACCCCATCCGTTTTTATGATAATGACCGTTATTTAGGCTAGACAGGTGGTCGGAGAGGACCATCCGATTAATTAGTTGACCATTTCAATCCCTGGCAGCAATATGATTGTCCCTGCTGTGCTGCTTATATGGCAAACCACAACGTTTTTGTCCTATATGCGCTAGAAGGAGATGCATGAGGGTCTTAGTATCCAGGGTATGACGTTAAATTCATCTATTGGTGAAGTCCCAATTCTGCAGCTCTGAGAAGTGTGGAGTACCCCTTCATTGCAATCACAACAAGGTTTCCCCTGTTCAGGAGCGGTAGTAATTGTTAGACAGAAAAATATAGATTTAAAAAATATGTTTAGAAAAAGTTAAGTTTAAAAATAGAATTTTCAATAGCAACCAAGATGAATAAAACAAAATGCTTTGGCACAAAATAACCCAACTAGGGTTGACGTGTCACAAAATCTAACCAACCAACCAAGAATGAATTAAAAAATGGTATCGGCATAAAATAACCCAAAAGGGTTGACGTATCACAAAATCTAATCAAACAACCAACCAACCAAGAGTGAATAAAACAAAATGCTTTGGCATAAAATAACCCAAAAAGGGTTGACGTGGCACAAAATCTAACCAAACAACCCACCAACCAACCAAGAATGAATAAAAAAAAATGGTATCGTCATAAAATAACCCATCAAGGGTTGACGTGTCACAAAATCTAACCAAACAACCAACCAACCAAGAATGAATTAAACAAAATATCTTCGCATTAAATAACCCATCAAGGGTTGACGTGTCAAAAATCTAACCAAACAAGAAGGAATAAAATAAAATGTCTTTGCATTAAATAACCCAACAAAGGGTTGACGTGTCACAAAATCTAACTTAACAACCAACCAAACAAGAATGAATAAAACAAAATGTGTCCGGCATTAAATAACCCAATAAGGTTTGACATGACGTAAAATCCAACCAGCCAACCAACCAGCCACTGAACCATCCGTGTAGCCTGTGTCCTCGATTGTCATTATCTATTAAACTTTTACATAATTGATCCCTTTAAATATTGACCTTGTGTCGCATCCTGCTCTTTAGGTGAGAAATGTAATTCTACTACATAAATGGTAATAATCTGTGTATTAACCAGAGATCAGATCATTATCAAACTTTACAATCAAACCTGTTAAACTTCACTTAGATATTGACCTTGTATCATATCCTGATGTGTATCAGACTGATGGTGAGTGTCCTGTTCTGGAAACTGTTACAATCTTATGGTCCATCCTGTAGGCTTTAAGCAAGAGCACTTGTCCAGTGGAATTGGATCCTTGGTAATCCTCTGATAAAAAATCCTTTGCTTCTTCTGGTAAAGAATCCTGAGTATTGTAAGTCCCTCCTCAATGATTGCTAGTAGAACTATGGCCAGTATCAGTGTTTAAGTAGTGTATCAGCCACGCAGTATGGCTGGTAATTGGCGAGGAATAAACCACGTGACCTCGGTTAGTCTATAAATCCAGCTGGGGAATTGTAGCTCATCTTATATAAAAAAATAATATGGAAGCACATGGTGTAATTGTTAAAGTCATGTGAAATGGACTCGTCGCCCCGAGTTCAAATCCTAGATGCTGTAATTGCATTTCACTTAGCGCTAATAAACTTGGGAAAGGTATGAATCCTACTCTCCCCCAGCTATGGATAAATAGTAGGGCTGACTGAGATCTTTAACTTTGGTTAGGCAACCGGTCTAGGAGAAGGAAAACTCTGAATTCAAACCTATTGAACTCAGCTTAAGAAATTGATATTGTGTCACATCCTGCTCGTGAACATGGGTTGGTATATATATATATATATATATATATATATATATATATAATAAAAAATAAATATATAAAGGCTTTATATAGTTAATGACATAGGAACAGTCACGCCCATTGGTTTTCATGCATGCGTAACCGCATTAAATATATAAAACCTTTATATATTTAATTTTTTATTATATTATATTATAGCCCTATATTATATTGAGCACTCTCCTA
>CM042170.1:70937556-70940056 GCA_023376005.1 Doryteuthis pealeii | reverse complement strand
TAGAATAGAAAAGAAAGAAGAAACGAAAGAAAGAAAGACATGATAAAAAGAACGAAAGAAAGAAGAAACAAATCAATCAGTGACAGAAAAATGAAGAAAGATTGGAAATATAATAAATAAAGAATGAATGAATGCAAGAAAAAATACTGATAAGAATACAGAAAGAAGGAAAAATAAAAAAAGATATGGTGTTAGAAAGAAAAAAGAAATAAAGACTGAAGAAAGAAAGAAATAGTAATAGAATGAAGAAACGAACGAAGGAAAGAAACATACAAACAATTAGTGAAATGAATAAATAAATAAAGATAGAAAGAAAGAAAGAATGAAAGAAAGAAATAAAAGAAAGAAAGAAAGAAAAAGAAAAAAGAAAGAAAGAAAGTAGTGGTAGTATACAGAAGAAATTAAGAATAAATAAATAAAAAAACAGAAAGAAAAGGAAGAAATAGTGATAGAAATATAGAAGAAATGAAAGATAAGGAAGTAATGAAATAAAAGATAGAAAGAAAAAGAAAAAGAAAAAGAAAAAAAGAAATGAAAACATACAATAGAATAAAGATAGAAGAATAGATGATAGAAGAATGAAAAAGAAATAAGATTAATAATAGTGATAGAAATATAGAAGAAATGAAAGATAAAGAAGTATTGAAATAAAAAAGAAAGAAAGAAAAAGAAAGAAAGAAAGAAAAAGAAATAGAATACAAGATACAAGAATACATGATAGAAGAATGAAAAAGAAATAAGATTAATACTGCCTCTTTCCCGAATGAAAATATCAGACGTTTGAAGATGAAAATAAATTTAAAAAATCCAGAAGAGGAGAAAATAGATGAAATATCACCACCGACAAAAAATCAAACCCAGAATTCTGGCGCTTTAAGCTACAAATAACAAAACAACAAACAAACACCCAAAAGTGAAAGTAAAACTGAAAGTGAAAGTTGAAACTAGTTGTAAAGTAATATTTTCCTTTCTTGAAGGCAGTCTACCTTTGAAACTTTTGTTTTCTTTTTATTCTCTTTGGCTAGTAACGTCCATTTCAAGAACTTTCTTTTCTTCTATTCATACACTCACCATTTTCCCCGAATTCCATATGGAGAAACACATTATTTCATTTATCTTGTATATTCGATCTTATATTTTATTGTTATTCTTGTACTGGAGTCAATTTGAAGAAGGAACTCATTTACCCGACCATGCACTTATCTCTCAATAAATCCTAACTGAGTGGTGCCTGTCTATCACGATGACCATTGCTAGGGTAGCACGTCGTAGGTACGTACATTACGATAACAGGGTGTGAAAAAATAGATTAATAACTGGGAAGTGGTTGTTTCTCTGCCCTCTTGAGATACACAAACGGTTAGCTGGGAATAGACATTTCTCAAAAACTAATTCAGCTTCTGATAGAATTTTAAAAAGGATGATGGTTTTTTGACCAGAGATACACAATAACGACAAACGTGATTGGCCGGAAAGATCGCAAATATTTATACATATACTATCAATCTATTCTATTTATACATATACAAAAGGCAGTTGTGTGTATGTATGTCCAGATGAAATCTATACATATATATAGGGCAGTTGTGTGTATGTATGTCCCAATGTAATCTATATATATATAAAGGGCAGTGTGTGTATGTATGACCCAATGTCATCTATACATATATAAAGGGAAGTTGTGTGTATGTATGTCCAAATGTAATCTATACATATATAAAGGGTAGTTGTGTGTATGTATGTCCGAATGTAATATATACATATATAAAGGGAAGTTGTGTGTATGTATGTCCGGGGGTAATCTATACATATTTAAAGGGCAGTTGTGTTTATGTATGTCCGTGTGTAATCTATACATATACAAAGGGCAGTTGTGTGTATGTATGTCCGGGGGTAATCTATACATATATTTAAGGACAGTTGTGTGTATATGTATGTCCGATGTAATCTATACATATATAAAGGGTAGTTGTGTGTATTTATCCGAATGTATCTATACATATATAAAGGTAGTTGTGTGTATGTATGTCCCAATGTAATCTATACATATACAAAGGGCAGTTGAGTGTATGTATGTCCCAATGTAATCTATACATATACAAAGGGCAGGTGTGTGTATGTATGTCCCAATGTAATCTATACATATACAAAGGGCAGTTGTGTGTATGTATGTCCCAATGTAATCTATACATATTTAAAGGGCAGTTGTGTGTATGTATGTCCAAATGTAATATTTAAAGGGCAGTTGTGTGTATGTATGTCCCAATGTAATCTATACATATTTAAAGGGCAGTTGTGTGTATGTATGTCCAAATGTAATATTTAAAGGGCAGTTGTGTGTATATGTATGTCTGGAGGAAACTTCGAAAATAGAACAATTGATGACAAAGTAAATATATATACACATTAAATATCATCAGGGCTTGGTTTTCTATACATATATAAAGGGCAGTTGTGTGTATGTATGTCCGGAGGAAACTTCGAAAATAAAACAATTGAT
>CM042170.1:70927556-70932556 GCA_023376005.1 Doryteuthis pealeii | reverse complement strand
ATAACAAATGTGTCTAAAAATGGTAAGGTGTGGTTTTGTGTGTTTTCATACCCTTTTATCTATACATATACCGTCGGATTCATTTCCCCACTCATAACTTATATATATATATATATATATATATATATATATATATATATATATATAATATAGGTTTAATTATTATTATTGTTGGAGAATTGATTATTAAAGGGCTCAATTACTTATGAAGAGCTTTATTTATTTATTTATTTATAATTAATAATACAATTGAAAAGTCGGTCCTACCATTGGTTTCTGAATAACACTTTTTCGGTGTTATTCGTCTTCAGAGGCGTTTGACTTTTGAAAAAATGGTCCATTATTTTCAAAAGTCAACGCCTCTGACGACGAATAACACCGAAAAAGTGTTATTCAGAAAACCAATGTTAGGACCGACTTTTCAATTGTATTATTAATTATAAATAAATAAATAAATATATATATATATATATATATATATATATATATGAGTTAAGAGTAAGGAAACGAATAACCTATATATATATATATATATATATTATATATATATAGGTTGTTCGGGATAAATTTGACATATTTATATTTGGTTATTTTTCTCCGTTGTTTGGAGGTGTTGCGTACCCTTTTCATTACTTCTTCTATTCTTCTTCTGACGTCTTTTCTATCTTACGTCTTCTTCTAGGTCTCTTCTAACATCTCTTCTAGCGTCTTGGTGGTCGGTCGCTCTTAACTCATTTCTTCTTCTTCATCAGTCTTGTTACCAAGACATTCACAAACCACAAAACTGTGTTATTTTCTTAATCTTTTATTTACTTAACTAAACATTTCATGTAACTAAATATCTGACTAACATAGCGCGCGTATGCGGTGAGTTCCAGTTAAGGCAGCACATCTTCTCTGCCCGACGTCTAAACTGAAACTCAGGACCCAACCAGGTCCCACGTGACTTCACGTATTTCGCGGGATTTCTGTACTATTCCATGGAAAGTCTCGCCCATGATATGAAAAGGGCCATCCCTTTAGAAATACAGGTGATTGACAATAATCTTATGCAACCGCATAGATTATGTAACAGGAGGTATTGACGCGCACTACGCATCATTTAAAAGCTTGGACTCTTCTTCATTCATATACGTGAGGACAGATAGAATGGATGACTGGAACCCACCTGAATTATGGAATAGAATAACTTGTATCATGATGATCTGTGCCGGCCATCAAAATAAGGAGATCATGGTTGCTGCCCAATGCTCCCTGAACAGTGTAAAAACAATCAGGCATGAACTGGAGAATTGCAATGGAGGTCTGAAGTATATCACGAAGACCGAAACGATATAGCGTTGACATTATGACCAAGATTTTGGTTTGGTTTGGTTTGTTTATTTTACGGCATATCAACCGCAATGGGTCATTTAATGCCGATAAAGTTTTGAAATGAATTCATTTTTGATGGATACTCAAATTTTTTATAAACTCGTATTTTTCTATTTAACCTATATATGGGACCCTAACAGGTACTACCACTCCACCAAGATTAGATATTCATCTATTATAACATCCCGTGTTTGTCTACATTTCTCCATGTATATTACTATATATATACATACATATATATGTACATATATATATATATATACATATATATATACATTATATATACATATATATAGCATATATATACATACACTATATATACAATAAATATATTGTTGTGTGCGTTGTGTGTTGTGCTGTGTGTGTGTTGTGTGTGTGTGTGTGTGTTTATATTTATTAAACTGTAAGCTTAGGTATTTTTATCAATTCTCACAACAGAGCTTGAATTTTGCATGGGGATTATAATAAATCTAAGGGAAATTCTTGAAATAGAATTCTTTAATTTTTGTGGTAAATTTTAATTAGTTGCCTAAGAGCATGGATTCTTAAACTGTATTCTGACGTGGCATAAATGCATAATTCCGCGTCTAACGACTGAGAAATTTATTCACGGCTCATGAATATTCATAAGTTGAAACTCACAGAAGTATCGGCGATGCTCGGGATAGGAAAAAATGGGATAAGCAAAGAACTGTTATGATTTAAATGATTCTAATATTTCAATATTCTCTGCATATCCAAATATCAATATCGTATCACATGCAAAAGGAAAATAGTCTAAAACTAAAGAAAATTGGGGTCTGTGTCCACGCAATACACCTATATATATATATATATAATATATATATATATATATATATATATATATATATATATATGGATAGAAGTAACCTACTCGTGTTCATCGATTGATTCTTCAGGTTACATCCGTGAATTAATCGAGTTTCGATTAATCTCAGTTGGTACAATACATGCCCGTTGGAACGGGACTTATCTTTTATAGACGAACGCGTGTTAATATTTTCAAAGATTCATTGTTGAACGACAAACTCGATTAATTAAACGGATGTAACCCTGAAGAATCAATCGATGAAACTCGAGTAGGTTACTTCTATCCATTATATAAATAAGTGTTTGTCTACATTGTATTGAGCATTTTGTATTTGTTTTTTCTCAGTCTTAACCCTGGATCTGTGCGCTTCCAACGATCGTACTCAATACCACCGGTAAGCTACTACTCATACATTAACACACACCACACACACACATATATATATAAAGGTTGTATTGCGTGGACACAGACCCCCAATTTTCTGAACGCTGACATCGGAATACTCGTTATTATAAATATTTTACAGGCGCTCCACTGTCAATAACACAAGAGACAAAAGATCCGTTGAACAGGAAAACAGTCATTTGATAAAGGGTATCTAACGAACCCGAAAATTTATGAAAAATAATAATAATAAAAAAAATAAGTGAATCCAATAGTCATAACATCGAGTTCATTCATTTATTTTTAGATACTTCGTAATAACGCCCAACTTAAAAACACACACACAAACACACACACACACAACACACATATATTATATATATATATATAATGAAGAAAATGTTTTCAAAAATATAACAGACGCAGGATGTTACGACCAAAGACATTTTTTTATATGTCTATACTTAAGTATTTTGGTTTATGATAACCATCATCAGGACAATGCAAAAAAATTTTGTAAGGGATAAAAATGAAAAATGTTAAGTGTATGGTAATGTGTGAAATAAATGTATTTAAACGTTATTTTTTATATGTGCGTTATATATACGAAAGCTGATGACGTGATCATTGCATGTGAAAAAAAGGAAAATGAAGATCATAAGATGACGCATGTAGAACGTGAATAGGCTGAGAGGAAAAGTTAACATGACGTATTTCCTATGGATATTAATGTTTAGAAAATAAGAACATTGTTAATAGATAAAACGTTAATAATATACAGATAAAACAATACATATCCATATATACGCAGATCAATATATAATCACACACAGACACACACAGACACACACACACACACACACACACACACATATATATAATATAATATATAATTATATACGCATGCATAGACATTCATGTTGCAGTTGTTATGACCGAGGTGCAATCTTATAGCCACCGATTCTGATTTGCCTATATATATATATATATATATATATATATATATATATATTATATATATATATATATTATATTTGAAAAACGAAATGGGTTAAAATTCTGACTGCGGTTTCTCGCCGTAGTGCAAATCCTCAGGGTAATATTGTCCTACCATCGACCTGTATTTATAACTGGGTTGTAACAATTTTCATTTAAAGGTATACATATATACAAGTTCGCTGTCATGATTTATTTTCAATAATTATCGAATTAATACGATATACGCATTGTAATTGCCTTCAAGCAAAAAATATATATATATAAATAATAATATACTTTACTCAACAATGCTTCTAAAGCAAATTATCAAATCTCAGTTCTTACGCCGGAGCATAGGCCTAATTTGCTATCTTCTCAACGTCACACCGTACTTTGTATAGTAGTAACGTATTTATCCTTGACAAGTTAATTTCGCATGTATTGTGCTACGTATCGGTGACCCAGGGTAGAGTCCTTGATTCTGCATGCTGGATTCCCGGTTTCGATTTCTGTCGGAGGGAAATCGTAAGTATACATCGCTGATGAGACTTATAAGTTGAAACAGCTGTACGATGTTCTACGTGTAGCACAATATTTGCCGAGTTCGATTGTCATGATTATTTTCAATAATTATCGAATTTTATACGATATACGAATTGTAATTGCCTTCACGCAATAATAAATAATAATAATAATGATATATGTATATATATATATATATATATATACCAACTCCTCCTCACAAGTAGGATGTGACACAAGGTCAATTTTTAAGCGAATTTTAACAGGTTTTAATTCAGAGTTTACTTTCCCTTGACCGGTTGTCTACACAGAGTTAAAGAGCCCAATCTGCCCTACTATTTACCCATAGCTCGAGGGTATTAGCGCTAAGTGAAAATGCAATTTTTGCGTCCCGGATTTGAATTCGGAGCGACAAGTCCATTTCCCATGACTTTAACCATTACACCACGCGCTTCCTATATACGTGTACGTATGTGTGTATGTATGTGTGTGATGGTGTGTGGGTGTCTGTGTCTATGTATGTTGAATGTGTGTGTGATTTATTTGTTTACGTAGACATTATAGTTAAAAGGTCAAAAAACAGATATATTCTACATACTAATCAGATTTAAAGAATTTTTCGAATTCATGGAATTAAAAATAGAAAATAAATGGGATTTTTTTTTCTTTGTGCTGCTAATCAAGATATATGTGTCTCCTTCTCTCAAACAGAAATTATATATTACCCATTTTTATATTTTAGATCTATTTGTAGATAGTGAAGTCGACGTTAAAACGGTTCGGTTTAATAAAAATCTTCATTAGAAAATTAGGTGGCTTTCATTTATTGGTTGTTGGATTTCACGACATGTCAACTCTTATTGGGTTGTTAGGATTGTCTTCCTTGGATCTGGAAGAGTTATCTTCCTCT
>CM042170.1:70905056-70910056 GCA_023376005.1 Doryteuthis pealeii | reverse complement strand
ATATATATATATATATATATATATATATATATATATATATATATGTGAAAATAAAATGGAAATTAATCCGACAGTATGAATAAGATATAATGAAAAAACAAACGATGTTTACAACTGAAATAGGCTCATCAGAAGAGAAAGTGTGCAAACCGTTTCGGGGCCTGATTTTAAACCGTCAAGAGAATCAGGCCCCGAAACGGTTTGCACACTTTCTCTTCTGATGAGCCTATTTCAGTTGTAAACATCGTTTGTTTTTTCATTATATCTTATTCATATATATATATATAATATATATATATATATATATATATATATAACTGTAAAGTTTTCTTTAGGAATTACCGCTCTGTCCTTATGATATTCCTCGGTGTTATCCTCTTCTAATTTAAATCTCCTCTTGCCCTTAGACAACCAAAGACAATTTACTCTGACTGACAAGATGGGAACTACTTTTTCTGTTTAAATATTTTGCCGCACTCAAGTTGACGAATCTTGACCGGACGTGATCGAAACATTCCACTCTTAATCATTTCAAAAGTGTCTCGATGTTTCCAGATTATACACTGAAGTGTTTGAATAGCGGATTAATCTGAAATAGCACTATATTTCAATGGGTGATAAATTTTCCAAGAGCCTTTTAAGTCATTTCTCGATTATCTCCCCCTTAGAAGAATCTAATGGCGGCCGAATTACCATCAAGGCCAGATTTCACCAACGAATACATTTTCCCAGGAGATTGGAATCAAACACCAACTATACAAACTAAGAAACAAACAAGTGTAAATTAATGTTAAACTTAAATTTTAGTTCGAGCATTTTTTTCTTATTATTTAAAAAAAAAAAATTTTCCGACAAAGTTTTGCTTTTTTGTTGCTTTATTTACGAGATAATAATAATAATAATAATAATAATAATAATAATAAGCTGCACAAAATCTCAAAATAATGCAATAATAATTAATAATAATAATAATAATAATAATAATAATAATAACGATTGGAACAGTCCCAAAAGGATTGGAAAAGGGACTGGAATGTTTGGAAATCAGAGGAAGGGTTTAAACCATTCAGAACACTGCACTGCTGCAATCTGCCAGAATACTCAGAAGATTCCTGGAGACCTGAGGAGACTTTCAGTCACTCAGACTCCAGTGAAAGACCATCAGCTAACACTGATGTGAAAACTCAAAAGGAGCAAATAATAAGCTGCACAAAATCACAAAATAATGCAATAATAATAATAATAATAATAATAATAATAATAATAATAATATTAAAATAATAATCACTTATAATTGCTGTACAAAATAATGCCATAAGTACAAACTATATCAAAGCGAAAATTGATAAGACCCAACAAAATAGTAAATGTAGACTTTGCGGTAATAGAGATGAGACTGTAAACCATATACTCTGCAAATGTAGCAAACTAGCACAACGAGAATACAAAACTAGACATGACTGGGTTGGGAATGTGATCCACTGGGAATTATGCAAAAAATTTAATTTTGACCATACAACAAAATGGTATATGCATAAACCAGAATCTGTTCTTGAGAACGAAACGCATAAAATTCTCGGGGACTTTGAAATTAAAAGGGATCACCTTATCCCAGTAAGAAGACCAGACCTAGTGTTGATAAACAAAAAAGAAAGAACTTGTCAACTGGTGGATTTTGCAGTGCCAGCAGATCACAGGAAAATGAAAAAATGGACAAATATCTGGATCTTGCCAGAGAACTGAAAAAGTTATGGAACATGAAAGTGAAAGTGATACCAATTGTAGTTGGTGCACTTGGAACAGTCCCAAAAGGATTAGAAAAGGGTTTGGAAAGTTTGGAAATCAGAGGAAGGATTGAAACCATTCAGAACACTGCACTGCTGCAATCTGCCAGAATACTCAGAAGAGTTCTGGAGACCTGAGGAGACTTGCTGTCACCCAGACTCCAGTGAAAGACCATCAACTAATGCTGATATGAAAACTCAAAAGGAGTAAAATGATAATAACTACTGCACTGTTGCAATCTGCCAGAATACTCAGAAGAGTGCTGGAGACCTGGGGAGACTTGTTGTCACTCAGACTCCAGGGAGATACCATCAGCTAACGTTGATGTGAAAATCTCAAAAGGAGTAAATAATAATAATAATAATAATAATAATAATAATAATAATAATAATTATAACTACTGCACTGTTGCAATCTGCCAAAATACTCAGAATAGTCCTGGAGACCTGGGGAGACTTGTTGTCACTCAGACTCCAGGGAGATACCATCACCTAATGCTGGTGTGAAAAACTAAGAAAATAATAATAATAATAATAATAATAATAATAATAATAATAAGAAGAAGAAGAAGAAGAAGAAGAAGAAGAAGAAGAAGAAGATTTGTTTTACTCTTTTCTGATTGGAGGATTTTACGTAAATCTTATTATGTTTGGACCCGTGAAAGTCCATTTAATTTTATTGGCTTGTTCATCGCAATTTTTCTTTTTGTATTTCGTCACGTTTTATTTATTCATTTATTTATTTAGCTTTTATTAATGTGTTCTCGTTTTAATCCCGAGATTTTAGAACGTGGTGATAAAATGCCCGGATGTTGGCAGATAGAGATTACATCGGCCAAAAAAAAAAAAAAAAAAGAAGAAAAAAAAATTGCTATTAGAAAAATAAACAGATCTTTTGTAATTTCTTTTTAATTTTATTTTATTTTAGGTTTTACGTTTCTTTGTTTTTGGGGTTTGTCTTTTTTTTTGTTTTTTCGAGAGACTATTTTTTGCAGATTTCATTGTAATGGATTTTCAGCTCCTGTTTTGTTTTTAGATTAAAAAAAAAAGTAGAGACAAAAATGAAATGAAGAAGCAGATTGATGAAGGATGATATTAAGGCATTTCTGTATCTGAGAGTCTGGGATTGGCTTGAAATTTTTCAAATTTTAAAAAAAATGTTGTCTTTTTTTCAATTTTCTTTGTTTTGTTTCCGTTTTGTGTTTATCTTTTTAAGAGAGTCAAAAGAGTGAAAATTAGTCTGGACTAAAACGATTGGGGTTGTGAACCTGTGGTCTTAAGGCCGAATGCAGCCTTCCTATCCATTAAATGCCGACTTCCTTGTCGAACAAAATGATTAAAATATCCCTCTACTATTTAGTTTAATACCACAAAACATATAACAAAGTATTCCTTAGATTTTGGATTAAATTATACTTGAGAAAATTCCATTTTATTTGGTTTTAATTCATCGTAATTTGTAATTAAGTAAAAAAACTGACATGACTCTTTCTTAAATGTCAGTCTGTCTTTTTTCTACCTCCTTAATATGTTAGTTCTATCTAGAGAGTTAAGTAAGAGAGAATTGTGTGAGAGGGAAAGAGAAGCATTCAACAACCAAAACCAGCAGCCAGATAGAAGGCCTTTCTACCTCCTACACCCCCAATCTTCTTTCTCTCTTTACAGGTCACAGAGAAGACTAATGTTTTGTTTTGTTTTATAAAATTCTCCGGTCGTTTTTATTTAAAAAAATTTAATTTGCTTTGCAAAATAACTTTCTTCCTGATCAGTTTAAAGTTTGTTTTGATAATTGAATTTCGAAAGCTGTTTTTACTAAATTTTCAATTTACAAAACATAAAATAATTGTTAAATTTCTCAAAAATTTTTTTAAAAAATGTAAATAAGATTCCTACACAATGTGTCTTAAAATTGTTTTCTTGGTTGTAAAAAAAACATAAACCCCTCTACTATTTTTGAATCCCATCAAAATCTTTCTCGAAAAAATTAATCTTGAAAATGCCCTTAAAAGATTGGTGACTTTTTTTCATTTCTGTTAATTCGTATCAATTAGTGAAAATTAACTGCATTTTTTAAAGGCATATCAACCTCGGTGGTTCATTTAATGCCAGCAAAGTTTTTGAAAGATTCGTATCGATAGTTTGGAAGCAAAAATTTTAAACTAGTTTTTTATAAACACACTTTCTATTTAATGCATAGATGGGACCCTGACAGGAAATTCCACTGCGGGTTAGAGTGGACCTGGGGGCAATGGTGATGAAGGGGTACTCCACTTTCCCCAAACCTACAGAACTGGAACCTCACTATCACATGGGGTTTAACTTCATTCTCAGGACAGGAAGACCCTCAGTCACCGCCTTGTAACACATATATGAAAAAGGGCTGGGGTTCCATGAGGGTAATAGGGTTGGGACAATCCTATAGGTGTTACGGCTTGACATGGTCAGCCGATTGATCGGAGGGGCCTCTCTAACCGACCGACAAGCCTATCTAAGGGCCAAAATGGGTGTTGAATTGACTGCTCAGCCACGAGTCGCCAACCACGTGTACCTGTTGGGGAGGGATCTCACCCTCAGGTGCAGTCGACAGGGCGAGAAAATTCACTTTGGATATTGTTTTAAAAGTAGTAAATATTTATTGATATCTATTAATAATGGAGATTCCCTTCCGGTTTTTGTCTGTAACAAAATTACGTCACTGCTTACATCACATTACCCAAAATCGTCATAGCATAGAATAAATACACTCAAAATTTGAACATACAACATTAGACTGTCCTCATTGTTTTTTTTTAAAACAAGTCTTAATAAATACATGACTGTAATTATATATATATAGTTTGTTTTATTTTAATACATATTTAAAGTTTACATTTCAAATTGTTTTATTTTTTAATCCTTTAATGAACTTGATGATTTTACTTACTTAGTGTACAAACTCACTGACATTGAATTTTTGACTCCTACCCTTCAGGCAATATTTTAAAAAAATCTATTTTTACATCGCCCGGATGGTGTTTTTATTTTGTACTAGTACATACAAAATACAGTAATATATCCAAATAAAAAGAACTTCTCCATCACTCCTTCTCTCTCTCTCTCTCTCTCTCTCTCTATATATATATATATATATATATATATATATATATATATATATATGTATATATATCTTTCTCTCTGAGTGTTGAAGGTGTTTAAAGCTTTTTAAACAAAGAACCT
>CM042170.1:70882556-70897556 GCA_023376005.1 Doryteuthis pealeii | reverse complement strand
AATAGTCCGAATAACGCAGATAAAACTAATCATCAAGTCTCATCTCAAACATTCAGAGAAATTGACCCGGATACTGTTGCTTGAGAACAGAGGATAACTCCAACAAATCTGTTTCCTCATTGGGAACCACTGTACGGAGCAGCACACCTGGTTATTGCAAGAATCAATTAATACCGTCACATGCACAGGATTAGCATCGAAACAATTCGGCGAGCGCAAATTCTTAAGGACGGATTGGCGTTTTAATTAAAGGATTATATTGGCAGATTTGCGCAGAGTCTGGATCAGTTGATTATGTGATTAGATTAGCGAGCTTCTTCTATGCTGGTGCGTATTTAGTGGGGCGTCTTTAACAGGGGAGGGGTATGATATGAGGGCCAAGAAAGAGAGCCATGCTAGGTGAACGGACGATATGAGATGCCTGTGCCGGATCTAGCCCGCCGATTAATAAGAAGTTAGTTATTTCCTATAAATCTAACATAAACAAAGGGGAACCACTCTTGACAGATAAATTATTTATTTATTTATTGGTCTACTAGGAAAAAAGAAGACGGGGTTAAGGTTTAGGGTTAGGGTTAGGGTTTAGTTCCTTGTGTGTGACTTTTAGATTTTTTAGGCGTGGGAAGGTCGGTGTTTGTTTATTTAGGTGTTAATGATCCCCACATTTTTTGTCACCTCAACTTTTATTGCCAGAGTAATGAGTCTATTTTTCGGTTAAGTCTAAATGGTTAGAGTTAGGGTTTAGGGTTAGGGTAGGGTGTAGGGGTAGTTTAATGGGAAAATAAATAAATAATTTATCAGTCAAGAGTATTTCCCCTTTGTTTATGTTAGAATTATAGATAATAACCAGAATTTTATTCATAACAGTAAACATATGTCAAATTCTGCTTCTACAAGACGGATAACTAGAGGCGTACAGTGTAATGGTTATCGTCGTAGGAAATTGACACATGGGGAGACGAGAGAAGTGTTGCATGTCATGGATTGCTTTGCCACCAATAACGCTTCCTTAAGTATCACGGTAAATAGCAGTAAGATTGCGATACCTGCTAGTCGCTTTGATCCCCAAATGGGTTAAAATGGGCTCTTTAGCTTTGGTCGGCAACCCATCAAAGTCAAGGAAAAGTTCGACACAAAACCTCTTCTGCCTTCCAACGAAAGGCTAGGGGAGTAAACCCCGAAAATAAATCAGGAGCCGGAGTCCCTAAGGTGGTGTGATGCTGAAATCCAGTGCTACATGTGGGGATTAATAAAATTAAAAATATATAAAACAAAAGTAAAACAAAATAAAATAGAATAAAGAATCTGGTTGGAAACTGATGGTATGTTTCATGGTGTCTCGTTTTTAAAGAAAACGAGCAGTAGCGTAGGAATTGGTAGTGGAAGGTAGTAACAATTGGTAGTGGTAGGTAGTAGGAATTGGTTGTAGTTCGAACGAACGATACAGTAGGAATTTTGTGGAGAGGGGGCACGAATATGTGAGAAGGAAAGGGGAATAGTGGAAGGAGGATAGACGGGAAATTATAGGCATTTGAGAACATGTTGACTTGTTTCGAAGTTTATTTTGTTTAAGGTGGGCTATTTTTTGTTTGATATATATAAAGCATCGATTATTAGAAGTTTTTATTTGCCACCAAAAAGATGGCCAGACACATTGAACGGATTGAACAGAAACTTGTACGACAGGGATTATCACTTGAGTTAAACACACACACACACACTTACACCACACACACACACACACACATATATATATATATATATATATATATATATATTACACACACATAAGTGATCTAATGCTTATCGTCGTAGGAAATGGACACTGTGACACGTGTTCAAATCTTGGACGTGACTGGTTGCATTTAAAATAGCGCTAATGCTCTTGGGAAAGGTATGAATCTGTGGGGGTTAATAAAAGTGAAAATAAATAAAACAACATTAGAATAAATAAATAACTAAAAAGACATAAAAATAACAATCTCCCAGAGGGCTTAGGACAGGAAAATGCGCAGGAAAAACCCCAGGTTCTTGGCGTCGAAAAGGTCTCTATGACGCTTGGACTTTGAGACTTTGAAGAGGTAACACCTATCGAAGTGTTCGGGATATATATCCTCTCAACGAAATAGTGTGAACCCGATAATAAAGGTCTTACTTTAAAGTCATCCCTGTCTTTGTTCCTTTCCTTCTCTTCGTTAAATTCTATTTCAGCTCACCAGCCCACACGATGTAAGTAATAATTTTATTTGGGGATAGGATACAAGACGAATGAACCAAGATTATTCCCATATACCCAGCAACTCCAGCGACACTATCGTTGGCAAACCGCATTGGTATTTTACTTTTCCTTTGGATCACAGCGGCAGTGTGGAGAGGGGGAATTTGCTGCATGGGCAACCGCTTATCTTCCAGGTTATGTACTTCAAAGAAGAAAAGAAAGAAAGAAAAACACTTTAACACTGCTCCATCGTGTTTCGTAGACAGAAGGCTGTTAACCACAAATGTTTGATAGTAATCATAACGAGTTTCTCAATGTTCCTTTGCAGAAGTAAGAACCCGTGCCCACCGAGTATTCTTAAACCCTGCTGGCTGAGACAGGGATCTAATAGTCATTTCAAACATTTGAAATGTTAACGTTTTCCAGTAAACTCGTTTTAGAGAATCCATTAATTCTGGAATCTTCCAATCTCAATCTCATTTTGTTGGTAATGTCATAGCTTAAAATGTTAGTTCATTTCCGCATTATTTCTAAACCGAGCCCGGCGTAGCATAACGGTTATCGTCGTAAGCTGAGATCAACTCCTGGACGTAGCTGTACACAAAAAGCGGCTACCCAGTGTCGCTTGAGTGAAGGAGGTGGGGTGGAAAACCCTTGTGTATTCATTATTTTACGTTTAAGATTTACAAATACCGGACATTTTTAAGTAGAATTTCGAGGCTATTTCTATGAATATTTTGATTTTTGAATATTTTCGAATATAAACCAAATTTTCATAATTTTTGCCCAAAAGGTAAGAAACGGTAATATATATATATATATATATATATATATATATATATATATATATATATATCCAAAAGTCCAGAGAAGAAATCTTCCTTACGACACAAGAGTTTTATTTAAAAAACCTGTCGCAGTTTAAGAGCTCAATGTGTGCTCTTAATGTTAGAGTCACAGAGCAAATATATAAGTAAAGAAATAAGAACAGACTTAGAGATTTAGCATTATAGTTTATTTCAGGGAGCTTAGACAAAGTGTCTAACTCTCCCGACTCATTTCCGTTTATTTTCATATTGGTTGAATATGTGAATTCGTCTGGTGACGAATTTGGAATATTTTTCTTTTTCTGAATATGTCAAAATAAGAGATACATTATGAGATACATTTTTTGTTGTCCGAGATTTTTGTAGCAGAAGTACTCATATTTGAAACTACAACATAATTTTTTTTTTGGCAACATCAAGATTTCGTTTGGAATTCATATCACAGGACTATAAAATTTAAAAAAATAAAAAAAATAAAAATCTGTTTTCAAATGTCTTTAAAGTAATAAAGAATTCATCATTCGCATCTGATGAGTCGGGAGAGTTAGACACTTTGTCTAAGCTCCCTGAAATAGACTATAACGCTAAATCTCTAAGTCTTTTGTTATTTCTTTAATTTTTGAATTTCAGGTATGGCGACCAAGGATATCAATATATTATTTTACGACGCTGAATTCACAGTCTACGCATGCCTACAATATGTATTCCTCATAGCTCAATGTGTCAGCTACAGAGACATATTTCTCTACGATGCAAATGAAACCATTCCTTTCAGCGAAAAGATAATTAAACCAAAACGGAATTCTTGTGTAATTTACCGGTAGAATTTCAAGCGTGGTTACCAAGGATAACTATATATTAATTTACGCCCCTAAATTCACAGTCTACCCATACTCACAATGTGTATTCCTTTTAGGCCGATAGTTTAACTAAAAAACGTTATTCTAGTGCAATTACTGGTAGAATTTCATATATGGTTACCAAGGGATATCTATATAATAATTTACGCCCCTGAATTCACAGTCTACCATGGTAAAAACTGTATTCTAGTGCAATTTGCTGGTAGAATGTCATATATGGTTACCAAGGATATCATATTTAGATTTAGGCCCCTGAATTCACAGTCTACCATGGTTAAAAACTATTCTAGCGCAATTTACTGCTAGAATGTCATATATGGTTACCAAGGATATATATAAATTTAGACCCCTGAATTCACAGTCTACCATGGTAAAAACTATTCTAGTGCAATTTACTGCTAGAAAGTCATATATGGTTACCAAGGATATCTATATATTAATTAACACCCCTGAATTCACAGTCTACCGTGGTAAAAACTGTATTCTAGTGCAATTTACTGGTAGAATGTCATATATGGTTACCAAGGAATTTACGGCCCTGAATTCACAGTCTACCATGGTAAAAACTGTATTCTAGTGCAATTTACTGGTAGAATGTCATATATGGTACGCCCTGAATTCACAGTACCATGGTAAAAATGTATTCTAGTGCAATTTACTGGTGTCATATATGGTACCAAGGATATCTATATATTAATTTACGGCCCTAAATTCACAGTCTACCGTTGGGATGTTTGTCTATCTTGAACGCCTGTTTCTAGCCAGTCTGACACTGTTAGGGAAGGATCGTCCATTCATTCATCTTGTAGTTTCAAGTGACCACTTGTGTCTGTTATTCAATTGGACGCTAATGATCAATGGTTACGTCCAGTTTGCAGTTTGGTCCTTTCTTCTCTCTCTTTCTGGTCAGTTCTTTAGGCCACACTGGCCGGTGAGGACGACGAAAACGAGGAGGAGTAGGAGGAAGACGGACATGCGTCGGACGCGGTAAGTGAAGAGTCCCATTAATGAAGGTTCGTTAATTTGCTGGGGGTGATGAATGGGGGCGGGCGGGGCTGGGGAAGGGTTCTAGTGTTAGAAAATCGCAAAGGTGATTTGTTGCTTGGGAAATGATGGCTAGTCGGGAGAGAGAGAGAGAGAGAGAGAGAGAGAGAGAGAGAGAGAGAGAGAGAGAGAGAGAGGGAAGGGGAAGGAATTGAGAGAGAAGGGCAATGAATGAGAGTGAGGGAAAGAGAAGAGAGAGAAAGAGAGAGAGAAAGAAGAGAAGACAGAGAGAGAAAGAATGAAGTGAGAGAGAGAGAGAGAGAGAGAGAAGAGAAAAAGTAAGGAGAAAAAGAAAACGGTATGAGAGAGAGAGAAAAGAGAGAAGAGAGAGGAGAGAGGAGAGAGAGAGAGAGAGAGAAGGGGGAGGAATTGAGAGAGAAGGCAATGAATGAAGTGAGGGAAAGATAGAGAGAGCGAGAAAGAGAGAAAGAGCGAGCAAGCGAGAAAGAAAGAGAGAGAGAGAGAGAGAGAGAGAAAAGTAAGGAGAAAAAGAAAACGGAATGAGGAGAGAGAGAAGGGAAAAAGAAAGAGAGAGAAAGAGAGAGAGAGAGAGAGAGAGAGAGAGAGAGAGAGAAGGGAAGAAATAAGAGTGAAAAGGGGAAAAGAATAAGAGAAGTTAAAATGAAATAGAGAGATAGAAGAGGGAAAAAGAATGAGAGAGAAAAGGGAAAACAATAAGAAAGAGGGGAAGAGAACGAGAGAGATAGATAGAGAGAGAGAGAGAGAGAGAGAGAAAGAGAGAGAGAGAGAGAAGAGAAAGAGAGAGAGAGAGAGAGAGAAAATGAGATAGAAGGGAAAAGGATAGAGAATTAGTGAGTGAAGATATAGAATTAACGAGAGAGAGAGAGAGAAAAGAGAGAGAAAGAGAGAAAAAGGAAAAAGGGAAAAATTAGAGAAAGAATGGCAATGAAGGAGAGAGAGAGAGAGAGAGAGAGAGAGAGAGAGAGAGAGAGGAGAAAGAGAGAGAGAGTGAAAGAGAAGAGAAAAGAGAATAGAGAGAAAGAGTGAACATATAGAATTAACGAAAAAATAGGTATTAAGAAAAATGAATATGAAAGAAAAAGTGGATGAAGCAAAAGAAAGAAGGAAAAATAAGTGGAAATATAATTGAAGCCCAACAGCAGAATTGAACAATCAGAAGAAAAAAATCTATGTATAATAGTTGAAGTAGCTGTCTACGTCAGGTACGATACCAAATTTTAAATCGCCTAACGTAAAGAAAACCCGCTCGACTTATTTGAATTTTCTAGACGGTGTGTATTCTAAGTTCTTTTCTCTCCTTCTCTCTCCCTTTCTCTTTTCTCTTCTCTTTCTCTTTCTCTCTCTCTCTCTCTCTCTCTCTCTCACTTCTCTCTCTGTCTTGGACTTCTCTCTTCTCTCTCTCTTCTCATCTTTTTCCTCTCTTTCTAGACAGTGTATTCTAAGTCTCTTTTCTCTTCTCTCTCCCTTCCTTTCTCTCCTCTCTCCATTCCTTTCTCCTTTCTCTTCTCTCTCTCTCTCTCTCTCTCTTCTCTCTCTCTCTCTCTCTCTCTCTCTCTTTCTTCATCTTTCTCTCCTCTCTTATCCTTTATTATTGAATTTTCTAAACAGTGTGTATTCTAAGTCTCTTTTCTCTGTTTTTCTCTCCCCTTCTCTTTTTTTCTCTCTCTCTTTCTCTTTCTCTCTCTCTCTCTCTCTCCTCTCACGCTTCTCTTCAATGCCTTGGACTTCTCTTCTCTCTCTCTTTCTTTCCTCTCTTTCTAAACAGTGTGTATTCTAAGTCTCTCTTCTCTCTCCTTCTCTCTCTGTGGGAAAGCTGGGACTCATGGTCTCTATTC
This sequence comes from Doryteuthis pealeii, assembly GCA_023376005.1. Lineage (NCBI taxonomy): Eukaryota > Metazoa > Mollusca > Cephalopoda > Myopsida > Loliginidae > Doryteuthis > Doryteuthis pealeii. The sequence continues at coordinate 70,890,790 of CM042170.1, read as the reverse complement.
TGCTCTATGAAAATATGTACTTTTCTGTCGAAATGACATAGGTCTTGTCCCTTTAAAGAAAGGAGGTGAAAGCTAAAGGTTCAAGAGAATTAATATTACCTGTGTTATTCTGACTATTGTCCTCATCTTCATTGTTATCTGTACAACGTTTCAGCCGATGTGCCCTCCGGCCTTCTTCAGGTATTTCTTGTCGGACTCGGGAACCTTCACAGACTCGGGAACCTTCTTTTCGGACACGGGAACCTTCTTGTCGTAATCGGTAACCTTCTTGTCGTAATCGGAGCCATCACGGAACTTTGAACCTAACCTTTATTCAGTCCACGGGGGCATCCTGTTCTCATTCCGCTAACCATAGCAAGAATGTTCCCGATTAAGGTAGCCTAGAAACAGGTCGCGGTTAACAGTGGAACGGATCTGATGTAGCGAAACCTGAAATCTGTAATGATACTGGCGTGGTATCACTGGTAACATTCTTTAGTGCATTTCGGCGATATTTAACAGGATTTAAGATTTATCAACGAGATATTTGCTGATGTTTATTAGAATAAAATCAGAAATTAGAAATCAATATAACCAAGCAAATATTTTATAAAATCAAACTAAATTCAAATTAGTCCTCTCGTTCTCGCTGTAAACCGTTATGGTTGTACTACTGCATACAACTGTTTTAATTTGCTCATGGAGTCGTTCTGATTCCAAAATGTATGATAGTTTGGGAACGACTTCTTGGAGAAAGTTTGACACACCTATACACTAACATTCCCATTTATTATTAGAGATGCATATTTCTCAATATAGATTCGGTATGGGTAATTTTCACCTTTAGTTGTCTAAATTCCTAGCAAATAAGGCAATTAGAGTAACCTCCCTTGACTTTCACTTTGAACTAAGCCAGTAGCTATTTTGGAAATTTCCGTGCGAAATCTTAGAATCGTTTCGAAAACAATACAACTGCATGCTTTAACACAAAAATATCATAAAATGTGTTCTTAATAACAATTAAGTTCATTTCAGATAATTTTATGCTGGGAATTTAGCCAGCTGTCTTTCATTTTGAAACAAGACGATAGCCATTTTGAATGTGTCCGTGTGAAATACACAAATCTTAGAATCGTTTCGAAAACAATACAACTGCATGCTTTAACACAAACATAACATAAAATATGTTCTTAACAATTAAGTTCATTTCAGATAATGCGCACGCACAATTTTATGCTAGGAATTTTAACAACTAAAGGGGAAAATTACCTCGTATGTGCTGTCTGTAGATTATTTCAGGATTACAACGCCGGATTTGGCCTGGAATGTTTTTAATTTGCTCACGGGGTTGGTCTGATTCCAAAATGGTATGATAGCTTGGGCTAGGACTTCTAGTAATAAAGTCGAAAAATGTGACACACTGATGCACTGACATTCATATACATCATTAGATTAAATATTTCTCAATATATATATATATATATATATATATATATATATATATATATATATATATATATATATATCAACCCCTCCACACGATCAGGATGTGACACAAGGTCGATTTCTTAAGCGGAGTTCAACAGGTTTGAATTCAGAGTTTTCCTTCTCCTCGACCGGTTGCCTAACCAAGGCTGAAGAGCCCAGACTGCCTTACTATTTTACTCATAGCTGGGGGGAGATTAGGGTTCATACTTTCCCCAAGGGTATTAGCGCTAAGTGATATGCAATTACCACATCTAGGATTTGAACTTGGTGCGACGAGTACATTTCCCATGTCTTTAACCATTACACCACGCGCTTCCACATATGTCACGATATAACTTCGGTATTTGCTGTTTGTATGTTACTTAAGGTTACAGGGCCGGATTTGGCCTGGAATGCTTTTAATTTGCTCACGGAGTTGGTCTGATTCCAAAATGGTATGATAGGTTGAGCTAGGACTTCTAGTAATAAAGTTGAAATATGTGTCACACTGGATACACTGACATTCATATTCATCATTAGATTAAATATTTCTCAATATAACTTCGGTATTTGCTGTCTGTAGGTTATTTCAGGATTACAGGGACGGATTTGGCCTGGAATGCTTTTAATTTGCTCACGGAGTTGGTCTGATTCGAAAATGGTATGATATGTTGGCTAGGACTTCTAGTAATAAAGTTGAAATATGTGACACATTGGATACACTGACATTCATATTCATCATTAGATTAAATATTTCTCAATATAACTTCGGTATTTGCTGTCTGTAGGTTAATTGTCGGGATTTGATATTATTGAAATCAAAAGTTTGCAACGCCAACATGTCTGCACTTTGGCAGTCCAAATCGGAATCCGAAGCCATCTTTAATTAGATTAGCACACTGACCAAATTCTAAGTCTATCGAGCAATCACATTCCGTCGTACAGGTGGAAGTGTCTTGGAAAGTCCGCAGGGCAGAGGCGGTGACTAGCGACAGACAGGAAGTGAGACTGAAAGCTGGAATCAAGAGAAGTTCTATAGGAGGCTCAAACAGATACACTTAAAATAAGATCAACAAATGCATGATCAATTAGTTGAACGACCGATCATCTCTAGTGTACTACTAGCGGCATGTTATTGGAAGGTTTTAGAGTTCAAGCAGTTATATTCTGGCTTATACGTTGTTAAGGTTAATGATCAGAATGATGGGCTGGCCCTCTTGTGGTCGGGAGAAGCAAAATAACAAGAAAATAATCATTTATTATTATTACTTGCAGGATCTGTGTTTGGTTATGCTAAGTAACCGTAACTGTTCTTACAATGAAATATATGGAACCGCAAAGTCCACTATTCAACAAGTTCTCTCTTTTTTTTTTCTTTTTTTTTTGTTAATCAATATGAGGTCTGGTCTCCTTGTTGGGTTAGCGTGACCCTTCTTTATCTCGAAGTCACAGAGTAATATTATTATTATTTACTCCTTTTGAGTTTTCACATCAGCATTAGCTGATGGTCTTTCACTGGAGTCTGAGTGACAACAAGTCTCCTCATGTCTCCAGGACTCTTCTGAGTATTCTGGCAGATTGCAGCAGTGCAGTGTTCTGAATGGTTTCAACCCTTCCTCTGATTTCCAAACTTTCCAAACCCTTTTCTAATCCTTTTTGCACCAACTACAATTGGTATCACTTTGAATTTCATATTCCATAACTTTTTCAGTTCTCTGGCAAGGTCCAGATATTTGTCCATTTACTCATTTTCCTTTAGGTTCACCCTGTGATCTGCTGGCACTGCAAAATCCACCAGTTGACAAGTTCTTTCTTTTTTGTTTATCAACACTAGGTCTGGTCTCCTTGCTGGGATAAGGTGATCCGTTTTTATTTCAAAGTCCCAGAGAAATTTATGCGTTTCGTTCTCAAGAACAGATTCTGGTTTATGCATATACCATTTTGTTGTATGGTCACAATTTAATTTTTTGCATAATTCCCAGTGGATCACCTTCCCAACCCAGTCATGTCTAGTTTTGTATTCTCGTTGTGCTAGTTTGCTACATTATTATTATTATTATATTATTATTATTATTATTATTATTATTATTATTATTTGAAGGGATTTCCATATTTACTCACACACACACACACACACACACAAACAAACACACATATATACATATATATATAATATATATATATAATATATATATATATATATAATTGTGTACGTGTGTGTGTGTGTGCATGTGTGGGAGGTTGTATTGTATTTCGGACTTGACAGTACATCTTACTCTCCACCTGATCTCATTTCTATTTTCTTCTGTCTCCTAAGAAGTGCTCTTTTGACTTTCACCTCTGCCTAAAACGCGCAGACTGGCGTCCTCTATTCCTGGGCTCCTTTAACCCCGCTTTTCTCGCCTCTCGTGCAAACCTTTCCGTTCCTCGAGAGTCTTTTACAAAACCCTCACAACATTTTCGGCTCCGAATTCGACGGATGATCGGCCTCGTTCGTTTGGGATGGGATGTAGGATCTACCCCCACCCCACCCCCAGCAACTTCCCTGCCCAACTTTTGAGCAGCAATCCAGATGTCGAGGAGATGTTTGCATGCGCACACGGTGTACTTGAAAGTCGAGAAATTCTGGCGTGGCACGGTTATTTGCCAACAGGCACCTGTTGGATCGATGGAGTGTGTCGGCAAATTCCTAGGAACCGGACAGCGTAGATGGGGGGGGGGACGCGATAGAAAAAATAAATAAGATATGAAAGTGATGTTGGGGAATAGAAATAATTCACATGTGGTAAAATGAAAGAACAAGAATTAAAAAACAAAAACAAAAAAACCCAAAAAAACAGAACGTGTGTAGGAACGTACAGAAGGTGCGAACAACTCATGCGTTTTTTAGAATCTAATGTATTCACTCATGTATAACTCAAGGATTTTAATCTATTTAAATAAAGATGAATGCCAAAAGATCTCACCCACACACACACAGATGTTTATATATACTAGCAAATATATGCACCCTCCGGGTGCAAGTATTTCAGTTTTAATATAATAAAATATCATATTAAATTAGAAAGGCTAATGAAAATGAATAAGAATGCAGATAATAAGATTTGGAACAGAGGGGGGTATAATCGAAAAATAGAACTTTGAAACTAACTCTTCCATCATTTTCCCTTACTCCCGTCTTTCATTGGTAAATTTTCCTAATTTAACTATTTAGTTAAAATAGAAAGTAAAGAATAAAATTACAGTTATTTCTTCTTGTTAATGGATTTCTTTCAAGATTTATCCCCGAGATTTTGCTCATATTCAATAAGAAAAAAAAAACCAAACAATTTGAAATCCATAATACTAAGCACATATTTAATAAAATCAAATTTTTAATGTCAATATGCAAATTAGCCTTCCCGTTAACACTGTAAACTGCTATTTTGTTGTATATATAAATACAATTGCATGTTATTACTACGTAGATAAGACCAACAGTATTAACGTAAAACAATTTTATTAGTAATTGAGCTTTAGATAAAAATAAAGTCACGGGGAATGTAACGAAGGGGATTTGGACTTGAGTAGTAATATAGTTTCGGTTACAGACAGAAAAACACACAATCTCCATTATAATATATATATATATATATATATAATATATATATATATGTTTGTGTGTGTATGTATATACATATATATATATATATATATATATATATATATATATATTATGATAATGGTACACGGTAATAACCTACTTGAGTTTCACCATAAGGATTTTTAGGGTTAAATCCACTGGATTAATAAAGATATTGATTAACATGCAATCAACTGCAATTAATCAATATCTTGATTAATCCAGTGGATTTAACCCTGAAGATCCTTATGGTGAAACTCGAGTAGGTTATTACAGTGTACCATTATCATAATAAATTTGCTCTACCAACGTATTGATCACTTTATATTTGTTATATCGCTGCCTTATCATTGTGAATCTTGCATCAACTAACCATTGTGACCAATTTCACCGGTAAGTCACCTTTTCCACAAATACCATATATATATATATATATATATATATATATATATAGGTTTCTTGATTCATCGAAATTAGTAAAAAATTAGTTTTTCTCTCTACCACGATTTCGGTGTTCATAGCATACCTTCCTCAGGGGAACTAATAATGATAGGTAGCTAATTATATATATATATATATATATATATATATAATATATATATATATATATATATAGGTTATCCACAGACACGTGTTCCGAGGTTTACCTCTCATCAGTGTGGCTACACTTTAATAACAACCCCTTGCCGGCTTTGAGATCTGAATGAATTTTTGTCCGTCAAGTCTCTTACCCATGCGGCCAGCAGTGGCTGTCAAATATAGAAGAATATTTAATAGATACATTTCTAAGCGGAAATGAATTCACTAGAGTCCTCGAACTTTGTAAACAAAGTGAGGGTTAGCTACACGCCAGAACGGTGAATTTTACAATTAAATCCCTATTTAGAGTACTCAACCAAATTGGGAGTATATATTAATAAATAAGTTATTCACAGACACGTGTTTCGAGGTTTACCTCTCATCGGTGTGGCTACACTTTAACAGTTACCCCTGGCCGGGTTGGAGACCTGAATGAATTTTCGTTCGCAAAGTCTCTCACCAATGCGGCCAGTAGCGGCTGTCAAATATACTGGAGAATATTTAATTTATACATTTATAAAGTTACATTCTTCTTCTTCTTCTTCTTCTTTCTTCTTCTTCTTCTTCTTCTTCTTCTTCTTCTTCTTCTTCTTCCTCTCTCACATTCTTCTTCTTCTTCTTCTTCTTCTTCTTCTTCTTCTTCTTCTTCTTCTTCTTCTTCTCGCTTCTTCTTCTTCTCCTTCTTCTTCTTCTTCTTCTTCTTCTTCTCTTCTTCTCTTCTTCTTCTTCTTCTTCTTCTTCTTCTTCTTCTTCTTCTTCTTCTTCTTCTTCTTCTTCTTCTTCTTCTTCTTCTTCTTCTTCTTCTTCTTCTTCTTCTTCTTCTTCTTCTTCTTCTTCTTCTTTCTCTTCTCTTCTTCTTTTCTCTTCTTCTTCTCTTCTTCTTCTTCTTCTCTCTCACCTTCTTCTTCTTCTTCTTCTTCTTCTTCTTCTTCTTCTTCTTCTTCTCTCTCACTTCTTCTTCTTCTTCTTCTTCTTCTTCTTCTTCTTCTTCTTCTTCTTTCCTCGCCCTTCTTCAATTCTCTTTAGTATCTTTCACACAGTCGACTCATCCTCTTTTACTAACTCCATCTTCTCTTCTATTTCCACCTCCATATCATTAACCCCTCTGCTATTTTCCTCCTCCTCCTCCTTCCCCCCATCACAAATAGCCATACATGTCCTTTTCATTCCTTCTTGCTTACCACCATCAGCCTTATTCATAACTCTCCCCCATCCCAACAACATTTCGTTTAAAATTCATTTCATCGCGCCTTTCTCGTTTTCTTTATTTCCAATTCCTTAACACAATATTCTTCTTCTATTGCGAATAGACTCGAAGACAAACGGACCAGAATTCCTCGTGAAATACAAACCGATCCCCGAAAACCTGATTAACATTTTGGAATCTAAGCCTGAAAAGCAAAAACAATTATAGGGACATAAATGAATAACGCCAACATTTCGATTCAATTAGGAAGTCATAAAGCCAACCACACTAATTATTGTCCGCTCTAATGAATTTACTGTCACAAATAATCTTGACATTCTTTCTAATTAACATAATGAAAACCCAAAACGAACAGGTGCGACAAACCTATTCTCAATCTCTCGCACATCTGACTGGGCGATTTCTATAACCGAAAAATTGGAGGTAGCAATGGTTTTGTTAACCATTGGAACCACCTTTGTACAGTCCGATCACTTGTGGATTCATCGCCCCATGCTTTGTTGATATTGGCAGCAGTTTCGGAGGCATTGTGCCCAAGCTTGAACTCAAACCGCCTAAGTTTTTGGTGCTCATTGAGCTCATGAGGAATCCATTTATCGAGCTTTTTCACCTTTCCAATACTCTGTAAATGGCGGGAAACTGTTGCAATGCTGACACCAAGTGTCTGAGAAATTTCTCTGACACTTTGTCGTGGATTTTGCTCTACAACTTCCTGCAATTGTTCATTGTCAAGACTGCATGTCCGTCCTCTACCTTCTTCATCTTCAAGACTCTCATCTCCACTGCGGAACTTCTGCAAGCACCTTCGTACAGTCCGATCACTTGTGGATTCATCTCCTCATGCCTTGTTGATATTGGCAGCAGTTTCGGAAGCATTATGCCCAAGCTTGAACTCATGCAACATAAGAAGGCGAAGGTCATGTTTAGGCATGTTCATCTTTGAAGGCCCCTATTTTTTCAAAAATACGAAGATGAAATAAAAGCCCAAGTTAAAAAAACATAAACAGTCAATCCATACTATTGAATAGATAAACAAATAACCGATGCGAAAGAAAAAATAATAAAGAAGGAAATATATATTATTTGGATTAATCGGACTATTGTCCTCATCTTTATTGTTATCTGTAGAACGTTTCGACCGATGTGCCCTCCAGCCTTCTTCAGGTATTTCTTATCGGACTCGGGAGCCTTCTCGAACTTGTGGAACCTTATTTTCGAATTCGGCAACCTTCTTGTGGTAATCTGGAGCCATCTGAATGCACATTGGGCGAAACGTTGTACAGATAACAATAAAGATGAGTACAATAGTCCGAATAATCCAAATAATCCAAATATCAACCCTCATCTAAAAAGAAATCAGAGAAATAGAAGGAAATATGT